>JAODUE010025481.1:0-22736 GCA_027564755.1 Amblyopsis hoosieri
AAGGACCCGACTAGGAAGGCACTTGGAAGGATCCGTCCTACCAAGGAAGCATCCTTGACATTGAGAAACACCCTATGCCTGTGAAATTGCTGGCGTTCTCCCATTCGGCCATTTTGTGTTCTGCCTGTCAAGGCTGCAATTCTCTTTTCTCCCACCAGATGTAGGAGGGGCTCCCTCGTACAGGTTTTCTGCCATTCGGATGTGAATAATGCAACTTTTAGAGTGTGTAGGCATATTTTATTTATATACTGTATATATATTTTACAGTGGCAACAATAATTTAGAACGGTAAAATGCAAATGTGTCTTGCAAAGCAGATAAAGCTAACTTTTTTAATTTCCATGTAGCCTATTTGGGCGTAAGTAACTATTGTATGACTGAAATAGTTTAGGCTACTGTGATTGAAGAATGCTGATATATTATTATTACCTAGCACCAACGTATATGAGAGCTCAAGAGGCTGCATCTGTAACAGGTTGGGTGTGTGTCTGTGCGGACCGCGGTTCTGTATTCCGGAACCGCGACACGAAACCGTGGATGTCTGTATCGCGGTTTCGGTTTCAGAACTGTTACACCTCTACACAAATATTCTGTAATAAGAATACCTCATGTGAAATTTTCATATGATGTTACGAAAATTTCACATGAGGTATTCTTATTACAGAATATTCGTGTTATTACAGTATCACACTTCTGTATGGCAACTAGCCTACTAGTTCTACAGTGACATCTACAAGAGCAGAGGGACATTTTAAATCTGTTTAAAACATGAATTGTTTGAGTTCTAGTCTTCAATGTATATTTCAATTCCCTGTCTTGTTCTGTATAGTGTTCCTTGTGCTTAAGTTAAAAAAAACATAGATTTTAACGGGCTGGGAATCAATACAGTATCATGGCAAATAATATCGTGGTATATCAACATACCGATATTATTTCAGCACACGCAGTCCATTTACCATTAGAAAGAACCCTTCCTCCTATCAATTCACTATCCCTTTCTTTCTCGGTTGTAAACAGAATGGTGAGAGACGCTGCCTTTTAAAAGCTCAAAGTCCACACACTCCAACCTTTTCACCAATACGTACATAATGTACACAAACGTGAGACACGTGCGCACGCACACACGCATGCACATATACGCACACGCACGCACACAGCACAGTGTTTTCCATACACATGGACACAGTGTTACTGATTTGACCTTGGCTCCCCTAATGTAAAATGAATGGGTTCTTAGTGTTCCTTCTTGTGCCAAATAAGATGACTGCTTGTTTTGTATTTATTTAGCTATATTTGTCACCTTCTCACATTTCCGTGGGAATTCCACTGTTTATTGGGATATGAAATGCCTTCAGTATGCATAGTTTAATTGGCCAGTGTTTGCATGTTCCAAAAAGGTTTTTCCTTGAGCCAGCTTAGCCTGTAACAAGGTTATTAAGATAAGGCGCTATATATAGGCACATAGATAGTGTGTGTGTGTGTGTGTGTGTGTGTGTGTGTGTGTGTGTGTGCGTGTGTGTGTGTGTGTGTGTGATAGGCATGATGTGGCCTACTTTTGAACATTGTTAAAGGTTTTGTAGCATGGTGATGTGTAAAATCTGCGGACAAGAAGACGCTGCTTTTTCTTTATCAACAAAATGCACACTATTCCTCAATCAGGGAGTTGATCCCTGATTGAGGAATTTTATACCCCCCAAAAATACATATTTATGTCCCACAATCCTCTTGGCGTTCTCACACTTGCGTACTAAAATAGTATATTGGCTCGGAGTGTGCCATTAAAAGATAAGACCTTCAATTAATCTTCAATATAGCCGACTACTGACTGATAAAACTTCCTCCACAGGTGGTTATTGTGTAAATATTAGCATGTTTCGACTGGGGACCATTTACAGCAGTAGCTTATCTCACTGCTTACAATCCCACATGATTTTAAAAATAAATATTAACGTAAAACTTAAATAATTAGACAATCATTTTGTATTGTTTACTGTTGAACACAGAAAAAAGTAGATTTTAGATTTTGCTAAAATAGATGGTACTAGGTGTTATTCCTAAATGCTCCTTATCAAACGTCCACGGTTTTGTGTCGCGGTTCTGTTCCAGAACCGCGGTCCGCACACAGACACACACCCAACCTGCTACAGATGCAGCCTGTTGAGCTCTCATATACGTTGCTACTGTAATTAAACTACCATTTTCATTTCACATTTATCTCAACACTAGATTAGAACCACTGGGCCTTTTTATAGTTGTCAAAGCACAATACAAAGCGATTTATAGAATACATGTGTTCATTCATGGAATGAACCCCCGTCACTACGATGTCAGATTATGGCAACGCGTCTATTGCCTTTGCTTCTCCACTCAAACAAAACAATGTGGAATAATATCACTTTATTTAGAAACATCAATGTGTGTGTGTGTGTGTGTCATTTGGCTGAGAAATGACAAGTGTAATGTGTGTGAAGTGTATGAAGTTTTGTGTTGATGCCGGTAATCTATTCTGCACAGCCACTGTACAATGGAACTATTATTAGAACGGTACAAAGTCTGTACAAATTAACTGTGACGCGCACCAATAAGTGAATGGGAGTTAGTACCAGTGATAAAAAGTGATTGCATGAAGCTCTGTTGGCACTCGCTGTAGAGCTGGGGAACGTGGAGCAGTGTCTGGTGTAGCCAATACTCTGTTAAGGTAGCCAGGGCCAGTGTGTGTGTGTCTCTCTGTTTCTCCGTGACTTCATCTGGAGCCGTACATTTCTCCACCAGTCACACAAATAGCCTCACTCTCTGACATACCTATAACCAGAAGCTGGTTTTACCATTTGCCAGAGGGACATGTTACATTATGAGCTAGATAATGTGTGCATGTTTAACATCAATTTCGATAAGTTGCGACGGCGCATGTAAACACCAGACCCGATTAGGTGACATCCCATGTAAACAGGTTACCTGAAACGGTCAATCAGAAAGATTCCATTCGGAAAGACAAAAAAGTGTCCATGTAAACCCAGCTACTGTAGCGCTTTACTACACTGGAAATCAAACTCACACACCTTCATTGCCAAACATACTGTAGCTATTGGAAGAAAAGCAATGGCAGGAGTGCCTCAGGTATTCCACATGTATAAATATTCACAGGTGCTCTTGTAAGGGAACAGTAAATATACAGGAAAAAGTATGACCATATAAAGGGTAAAACCAATGGTGTACATTGGTGTACATTTTCATTGAGTCCATGTGATATTTGTGACACAGGTGTTCATTATCTATGTAATAAGTATCTCCTTTCACTATATTCCAAACAATCGGACTAAGGCAGTAGCCGAAACGCTGGTGTTTTTTCTTACATTAAAGGCTTTTTTTAATTTGACTAGCGCCTTTTGTTTTTTGGATTTGTAATACCACTGGTTTTACAATTTTTGTGGTTATACTTGTATACTGTAGCTATTGTTTGTCTGTAGCTTCAGGGTGAGTTTAAATAAGTGTTCATTAGCCTTTGTAAACATTGACACTATAATAGTTTAATCTGAAAGATAAAATACACATTTGCTGGCTCACACACTCAAGCACACATGCTTGTTGGGCTTGTTTCAAAATATGTAATGTTCCAGTAGATTGCTCATCAATTCTGCAATAAATACTGACAGCTTGCCGTTGAAAAGACCCATTTAGGTCAGCCAATGCTGTCACATACAGTATGTACACATGCACACAAAACATTCAGTTACATTTAAATGTAATAGCAGGAACAAACTGTTAAGAGTGCAGGTTCCACAGGGAGTTATATTCGCAGGGTTATAAATGACACATCACCAACCCTTGAGCTGTATTAATGTGACTATATTAAATAGACTGGACAACAATTTCTATCAGTTATTAACCAGTTAGCCAAGGTGGCTGGTAGATCTTAAAATCTACCCGCCAAGCATTTTTTGTACCGGTCAAAATAAGAAATTGTCATTTTCATGTCACATAACAGTAGCTTACTGTATTAAGTATGTTTTAGTATTTAATTGGGATGTTAACACATGACAGCACAACTCTTCACCACACCATAGTTATGTAGGCCTATAGCTACTACCTAATATAGTAGTCAGCCTCGTACAACTCTTTAATCTACAAACCTCCAATGCTCACATTGGTTATTTTTTGCACTGCTTCGTCCTCTGGGGTTTTCATGTTTGAAAGGTTGGCTTATTCTTTTTGAATATTGCCACTGCACGTAATTAGCCTGACTGTATAGCAAATATGGCTGGCTGGATACCATTCACATTTGAACTGGTCTAACGGTACCGCTTCTCTACTTTACTCTCTGTAATAACACAAAAAAGGTACAAATGTGTCTGTGGTCGTCTTGGCGATATTTTTAACTACTACCTTTTCATGCAAAACATTAAAAAAAAAACAGAAAAATATAATTTTTTATATGCCTTGAATATTAAGTAACACTATTTTAAACGGCTTACTCATGATTAAGATGATGGATATTTCTTCCTGGTTGTTACTCAGACGTCGCATAAATACCGCCCTTGCTCACTCTGATTGGCTATTTCTGCTTTGTTATTACAAAATTATCAGATGTTTGGTTTAAGAGATGTCAGAGCCAATCAGAGAGAGAGTAGGAGCGTGTATTCACGGATAGTGTGTGTGTGTGTCAAACTCAACTCAGTTCAAACATTAGTTCAAACATTTACTCGCCAGTGTGGCGGATAGCGGGTGTTCATTTCGGACCCTGATTGTATTCATTTTGAAACCTTGGCACAACTGGAAGTGCATAAATACTTTGTTTACGAAGTTTGGCAAATTAATGTGTTTGTTAATTTGTGTGGTTTATCCTCTAGTCTAGTGTGTGTTTCATCAGACTGTTAATAAGTCTCGTATAACCATGCTAAAAGACTGACCTGCCTGTATCTGTCATGAAGCTTCTAGTAGTATGTTGCATGGTGTTGTTACCCCAACATGTGTAAGTGTGTAAGCGTGCGTAAACGTGCGTGCGTGCGTGTGAACACATTACACGTACAAGTGTTTGAGTGGACACATTTTTGGGGCATCTAATATTCAGTTTGTGTATCTAGAATGTTCTGTCTCTCTCTGTGTATATCTATTATAACTCTGTCTTTCTACCTTCCTTTGCAGGGCCTGAGGAACAAGCCAAAGAAGACGGGCCATGTTAAACAAGACCTCATTGATGTGGACTTGGTTCGAGGTGTGTGTCTAACAACTCTGTCCCTCTACCTTTCCCCCATGTTCAACATTCAACTACCACTACTGTAAACATGTTATGATGCCACAAGCACCAACGCCATATAATACACAGTATGTCGTAAGGGTTACACAGTGTCCACATCAGGTTGAGATGAGGGAGACATGGAGATGACGATGTTAAGTACAAAAGACACTTAAGGGCTTTTCACCTCTGTGCGTAGCCCAGGGCTGAAAGCATTTTTAGAATGTTCCTAACCCCGGGCTAAGGGTGTGTTAGCCCCAACCCTCGGGCTAAGAAAGCAGTCACACTGGCACAATTCTGGAACATTCCACAGTGGGCTAACCCCAACTTTAGCCCAGGGCTAGCTGGCCCTGCTCCAGAGCAGGTTTGCAAGGTTACCTCTGGAAATTTGACTAACGCGACTAAAGAGGTGCCAATGTGAAACAGGGCTAAAATGCAATAAAGTTTTCGTCACATTTCTGTCAGTTGGAACATGGCAACTGACATTTAATCAAGGGGTAGTAGCAGTGCAGTGTGAATCGTATAGCCCTGGGTTTTGGTTAACCATGGGTTAATAATGTGTGTGTGAAAAGGGGCTAAGGTAACCCCGGTTTAAGAGCATGCAGTGTGAAAAGCCCTTTAGAATAGTAAGTGAACATATTAGCATGATATTTATGTATGGTGCAGTATACACAAGTATTGTATTGGCGACTCCTGCTGGTCATAAGATGCAACTATGCTCTGTATTTGAAAGCAGCCGTATTCTTCTGACTGTACGCCTGTTAATCGGTTCCCCACAGTAAATGCAGTTGTATAAAAGTCTAGCTTTACTGGTGGGTCAGAAAACAGCAACTTTCTTCTGATGAATAGTTATTCAATGAATAGCTGTTCAGTGTATGTAGTCATGTATGTATGTATTCAATGTACAAAGTAAGTTTTCCACAAAGTGTGTTTGTGTGTGTGCACTAGGCTCGGCCTTTGCCAAGGCCAAACCAGAGAGCCCCTGGACATCTCTGACCAGGAAGGGCATCGTGAGGGTGGTCCTTTTCCCCTTTTTCTACCGCTGGTGGATTCAGGTCACCTCAAGAACCATATTCCTCCTGCTGTTGGTACTATACCTGCTGCAAGGTACTGTGTGTGCTTGTGTGTGGGGGCATACATGTGTGTGTGTGTGTTGGCAATGACATACTTGCTCTGCAACATTCCCACACTCCATAAATGAGGGAGTTGTCGCTCCGCACATGCACGCATACAGCTTTAAGTACTGGAAATAGCACTCATTCTAAACCATCTTCTCTGTCATGCACACGCACGCACTCACACATCAATCAGTACAATAGAGACACTGTTGTCATGTGTGAATTGTACATCTTATGTAAATGCATGAATGTACTGACGTGTGTGTGTGTGCGTGCGCGTGTGTGCGTGCGTGCGTGCGTGTGTGTGTGTGAGACAGTAGCAGCAGTGGCCCTGTACGTGTCCATCCCACAGGCTCATGGGATACCGACCACCGAGGTGTTCGGGGCCATATGGCTCATGTTGCTGCTGGGGACTGTCCACTGTCAGATTGTCTCCACACGGACCCCCAAGCCCACCACCAGCAGCATGGGCAAGAGACGCAGGTAGGTAGCAAACCCCCCCCCCCCCTTCCCGGTTGATCAGGGAGGTTGTTAATCTGCCACGCTCTCTTGGTTGGTCACAAGACCAGGAAGGAAGTCTTTCATTTCATGTTCAGTTCTGGGTGCATCATTGTGTTGTATTTATCTTGGAATATTGACTCTTGTGTTCTCACTGCTATAAAGCTGTGTGTTTTATGTTATATTTTAAGTTTTTTTTTTAACTTGTTGCACAGACAATTTTCAGACCCGTGGGCAGAAAATTGGACCATGCCATATTGTTGGAAAGGGGTTCTGTGGGAGGCTGATAATTCTCTTATTTTACCACACACAGTTCACCTAAAAGGACAGGAAATGTTCGGAAAAGATTTTCTAACTTTTGTATCTTTAACTACTGGACCCAGTAATTTATGCATATATTTAACAAATTGAAGTGGGGAAGATGGGAGAAGAATATTTAGACAAGAATTATACGGTTTAGAGAATATCCTCTTTATTTCTCATAATGCTGCTATAAAAATAGTGAATTCTTAATGTGTAAAGCGCATGAAGGCAAATGTCTAGTATGGCTAAATAATAACCTAAAAGCTAATTTGAAGTCTTAGCTGCTGTGCACACCTGGGTTGTATGTAGCAGTGATATGCAGAGCGCTAGCCTAGCTCGGGCTATTCCCACGCTCTTTGCTTCATGAAGGGGCCACACCTTTCTTTCTGTTTCCTTCTGTTCAACGGATACAAACAGCAAAATGCAGCTAGCATGAGCAAGTTAGCGCGGACACGCAGCCTTAGACTGTGCCAGAGGGTCCCTCCAGATTCTCCAGTTCTGCTCTAAGTCTCCTTCTACCTTCTATTCTTTCCTGACTAAAGGAAGTTGAGAAAAGCATCTCAGATGGATGTGCATAGGGAAGGAGACGGGTCTAGTACTACCGATAACACACAGGAGGGGGCGCCACACTCCCACTCAGCGTTCAACACATACAGCCTGGGCACTCTCTTCCAAGATTTCTGGCATGATATCTGTAAAGCTGGGTGTGTATTTTCATTTTCAGTCTATCAAATCACATGACGTTAAAGGAAATTGGGCTGGGCTTCCGTTTTTCCATCTTTGAAAAATTTATGATGACTCTAATTCTAAATTTACTGCTGTACTTTTTGTACAGTATTTCAACAAATTACAAGCATGCAAATTATTCTTGAAGGAAAAATGACCTATAAGGGCTTTAAACTGAATCCCAACCCTTTAATCTAACAAACTCTGATATGCAAAGGCTGCAACATCCCTCTATTCTTTTGTCTCTTCATCCATTACATTTTGTTCAAAGTATAAGTTAAGAACCTGCATTACATTATTCACTTAGTAAATGTGATTCTGATTGGACGTGAACCAAGTCAATTTATTTGGATGGCTGGTTTATTTATTGTCACACATTTGAGTTAGATGATGTTCAGAGCAGAGGGATTTTGCACCTGCTTTGCTGCACATGACTGATGGGTCATGTTCCATTCAGTGTGAGGCATAAACCCCCCATTATAGTTATATTTGATCCCCTGTTAAATACATCCAAGTATTTAGCTTAATCTGCATTGTTTATGAAGCTTATAAAAAATGACAATACTTTGCCCCATTTATCCCCCAAATTTGCAACATTGTTTGGTACTTAAAATTCAGTTTGACATTTTGAAATGCAGATCACATTTCATTATTCATAAATGTAATAAACGTTGTAACGTTCCACGTGTGTATGGCATGTTTCACACTACAGTGTGTCTTGATCGACTTCATTACCACATACGGTACGTTTCCTCTCATCTTCATGTGCTTTTCTCAATCAGCCTGGAATGTCTGTCCTGATTATGCAAGCACCGTGATTTGTTTTTCACAAACAGGTAGGCTTTTTTTGATTGGACCGCCTCCAGCTAATGAGGACCACACCCGTTTGCCGTGATTTAAATGCTTTTTCCAAATGCAGACGCTAACCGACGAATTGACAGCGGGCACACTTTTCTGGGCACCTGCGCTTAATTGAATCAACTGAACTACCCACCTGGACCCTGATTGAACAATGGCTGTATAACTAGCCAACCAGCTATTTTTACTGGAAAGTTCCCAGTTTGATAGAAGCGGCGCTTGCAAAATCATAGACGTGTAATCAGGGCAACCAACCTTGCGTTCTTAAGTCTCCTCTTCCTTTCATTCCTTTCATTCCTTTCATCCCTCCTTCCCTTCGGTCAGATCCAAGAAGTCCAAGTTGTCCATCGACAAGTCCACGGAGACAGACAATGGCTACGTGTCATTGGACAACCGGGTGACCAATCGCAGCAGCGAGGAGGGGCTTCAGCTCCACGAGCAGCGCAGCGATCCGCTGCTGAGGGCCGACGAGGCGTGCTGGAACGCCCATGCCCCTCCCACGCACGCACATGCACCCCGCGGCACAGGGTTGACGCTGGTGAACGGCAGCAAGGTCACCACAACACCTCCGTTCCCAAAAAGCTAGCGTAAATAAGAGCTGTCAGGAGGCGGTGTGACTGACAGCTACGTGTGTTGCAGGAGCCCGCGTCGGACGAAGCGTCCAGCGAAGAGGAGCCAGATGTGTCCTACGGCGCCCTCCGCAGGGGAGTGGAGAGGGTGAACAGTGAAAGTACACTCCGCAACCGCAAGAGCTCCCACTACAAGAAGCACTATGCAGCAGAGGTACAGTGATAGGGAGCCTGTCCACTAGTACAAGACACGTCCACGTGTACTCTAGGCTGGAGCACAATGCACCTGTCTGTGTTTATATTACTGTAATATTCTCTCTTTCTTTCTTCCCTCTCTTTCTCTGTCCTCCTTCATCTCCCTCTCCCTGGTCTCTCCAGGAGGTTCCTAAGTCTGGGACCAGCAGTAGTTCTAGGTGCTCCAGCCTGAGGACCCAGGACTCCGAGAGTGCCCGTCACGAGTCGGAGACGGAGGACCTGCTGTGGGAGGACTTCCTGCACTGCGCAGAGTGCCGCTCCTCCTGCACCTCCGAGACAGGTCCGAGGATGGGGCCCGCCCCTCCGTCCAATCACTGGCGCCGTCGCCCCGAGAGAATGCGTGCGGTGATTGGCTGGAGGACGAGCACAGCAGCCTCGTAGTCATTCATTGCCATATAACGGCCACATGTTCCACGTACTGTATAACTGTAGGTGGCTTCAGCATGATAAAGACTGTTGTGCTAATGCCTTCACAGAGGCTGAGGCAGGAGCTACGGCAGTCTGCCCCCAAGCCAAGAAGGAGTACAGAGATGACCCCTTCCATCAGGTACAGTATGTGGATGGGCCTCTGCCAGGTCTGCTTCAGCGCGAACACATGCGCTCCATATATATTCGCATGTGAATGTATTAGGGGTGTAACGGTACATGTATTCATGTATCGAACGCGCATGCACGTGGAACGGTATGGTGCGAAGTCGAGCATAATGCGGAACCAAAATTCAGACGCGAGAGTTTCACACGGAGCCTATGTAAGCCTTAGCTCAAATTAGACTTGCCTGTCATGCTTTCAAAACAGCGGTGTGGTGAAAATGTTGAGTGTTGGATCAGAAAAGTACGGTGTGTTGGCGTTGTTCTACATTAAAGAGCATTGCACAATGCACACAGAACTAAGTGGAAGAGTTTTCTGATTTTTTTTTCTCCGCATTTGGACTGTCATGCACGCGAACTGCACGCAGATTACAGACGGATTTTTACCTGTCCCGCACCACCGGCAATATTACTAAGTTACTTATTAATAAGTAACTAGCTCATTACACCGCATTCCATTATTATGCAAATTGGAATTAAGTGTCAAAAACATTAAATATTAAAAAAAATGTACTCATGGATGGTATTGTGTCTTCGGGCTCTTTGGATCCCTGAAATCAATTAATTAATAAATAAATAAATTAATTAATTAATGGAAGGGGGCGGCTCCTCATTTTACAACCAGTGCAGTATAAAAATAATATATATTAGGCATGAATCATATTAAAGACAGTTATGTAGAATCATGAAAAGTATTCATATATAACAAGTGGAATCGAATGTATTAATGTATGACAAGAAGTTATGAATACAACATAACAGTTTGATCAATGAAATGATTGTGAAAGGCTGGCTGGTCTAATAAAACGTCTTTGTAGTATATTCCTGCTCCTACAATATACTGTATTTTTCCATGGTATAAAGGTTATATAGGCTATAAGCTTATAGGGTATTTGTGAAGAAAAAAACAGTCACCGCTGAAAATGTACCGAACCGTGACTTGTGTACTGCGGTGTGAACCGAACCGTGACTTTAGTGTACCGTTACACCCCTAGAATGGATATTCATTCATGAAGAAATGTTTTTTAGATGTTCAGAACTGTATGCAGGTTATTGTCGCTGTGATTTCAAATGCTATTTTCCCACCAGCACAATGTATTGTGTGTACACGGTATGCAAACTGCTGTGGACATGTGTTGCTCTCCTTGTGACTACAGGGGCATCTTCCATGGCTGCACAGCTCCAACCCAGGCTTGGAGCGCGTGAGCGCCATCGTGTGGGAGGGCAACGACTGTAAGAAAGCCGACATGTCTGTCCTGGAGATAAGTGGCATGATCATGAACAAGGTGCGTCGTGGGATTTGGGCGCTCCACGTTTAGGGAGTGTTGCTTAATGTCCTCTGTGACGTGGGAAGCTCATTATGGAACGGAGATGACTGCTTGGGCTTGGACTAAAGGAGATATGTTGTTGTCCTTAATGTTAAAGCCACATATGTTTGAGATGACACGTGTGTGTGTGTGGCTGTTGAGGCTCTCCTATGATGCAAGTCCTGCTGCAGATTGTGTCAAATCGTACACAAGTTGACAGCTGTTTGTCAGCAGTACAAGAGGCTTAAGCAGCCACTGTATCAAACACCTGGCTGGATTTACAGTTTATATAGCCCTTAAAGAGACAGAGAAATGTGCATATACACATAACATATTGTTACTGGCTTTAGCAGAAAGGTAAATATGGAAGACTCAGAATACAGGGAGGGTATTTGTCTACTTTTACTGTTTATACTGTTTAATGTGTCCTTTTTTATGTGCATGTAATATATTTAATTTAAATATGTATATATTCTGTTTTTTATAATTTATTTTATTATTTTTTTTTTTTTACATTTTTCAGAGCTGTATGTGAAGATTTAACTTTTATCTGGAATTTAATTGTAATAGTTTTTACTCCATTGTGTGTGTAGGTGAACCTCTACACTCCTGGTATAGGCTACCAGGTGTTTGGGAACCTTGTTGCAGTGACACTTGCCCTGACGCCCTTTGCCTACAGGTAGACAGATCCAATAGCTAGCTAATGGCAGTAGGCAACAGACATTCACAAATGTATTGTACCATTTTAATATTGATCATTCTAAATACTCTTACTGAATGAAGTATTACTTTTTGGGTGAATTCAACGGCTTTAGAGAGAGCTTGTTTTTCCCAGGGGACTTGTAATTGAATGTAATCCATGTCATTCTGCGTGCCATCGTTGCTGTAGGCTAGCTCAGTATCGCGACTTGGATCAACTGACCACCCTCTCAGCCAGTGAGCTGCTGTCTGTGGCGCTAGGGGGCGGGTCAGGCTCCGACACCACGGTGATCGTCATGGTAATCCTGAGCTTCCTTGTGCGGGTTTGCCTCATCTGGCTCTTCTTCTTCCTGCTGAGTGTGGCAGAGAGGACCTACAAGCAGGTAGGCCTCCACACAGTCTACAGCAGGGCTGGAGGGACCCTGCATGTTTTAGATGTCTCCCTGCTCCAGCACACCTGGTTCAAATTAACGGGTCGTTAGAAGCCTGATAACGACCCGTTAATTTGAACCAGGTGTGTCGGAGCAGGGATAGATCTAGAACATGCAGGGTGTTGAATAGCCCGGTCTACAGCATGCGTAGAGGAGAGCTTGTCACACGTGGAACATCTGTGTGTCCTCAGAGGCTGCTGTTTGCCAAGCTGTTTGGTCACCTGACGTCGGCCAGGAGAGCCAGGAAGTCAGAGGTTCCTCATTTTAGACTGAAGAAGGTCCAGAACATCAAGATGTGGCTGTCTCTGCGTTCATACCTTAAGGTACTTGCACTGCAGAGTATACTTTTTTTTTTTCGTTTTCTTTTCATCCTCTCTCTCTCTCTCTCTCTCTCTCTCCCCCCCCAGTCTCACAGAAGGTGATCTTATCCCACCATTAGTGAGAGCAGTGGTGGCGTCCAGTTATAACTATAACTCTTTTTTTAAATATTGTTGATCATATTTGTGCGTTCCAGAGACGAGGGCCGCAGCGCTCGGTGGACGTGATCGTGTCCTCTGCCTTCCTCCTCACGCTCTCTGTGGTCTTCATCTGCTGCGCCCAGGTACCCGTGTGAACATAATGAGCTACATAAGGACACACCTCCCTATGCAGCTATAGGCCACCCATTTGTTACCCAGTGCAGGTTGTAAAGATGGCCTTTATGAGCATGTTGCTTAACCCTCTCTCTCCCTCTCTCTCTCCCTCTCCCTCCCTCTGGCCCAGTTGCTGCATGTGCATGAGACCTTCCTGGAGTGTCACTATAACTGGGAGCTGATGATCTGGTGCTCCAGTCTGTCTCTGTTCCTGCTGAGGTTCGTCACGCTGGGCTCCGAGACCAGCAAGAAGTACAGCAACACCTCCATACTGCTCACCGAGCAGGTACACACACGCACACACACCACTGGGAAAGTAGCGTCCTTGGGATTCTATGCAGATGTTTGGTTTAGAAAGTACGCTGTCGTTCACAGACCAGTGTGTCTTTTTCCATCCTAAACAAATTAACAAATCTATTGTTTCTCAATACAAAATGGCCGGTCGCTCTTTCTACTGGCAGGAGGTTACTTCAGTTTGGAAGAATGAAGTTGTTGTAGTGAATAACGTCTTGGATTACAGCACAATCTAGGTTTGGTATTTAAACGCATGTTGTGTGTCACTCCCAGATCAACCTGTATCTGAAAATGGAGAAGAAGCCAAACAAGAAGGAGGATTTAACCCTTGTCAACAACGTCTTAAAGCTGGCTACCAAACTGCTAAAGGTAACACTGCCCTCCTCCCTCTTCAGCACACTAGGCAGGTGTCCTAGTCACACCAATGATGTCCTCTCCTGCTCTCTTCTAGGAGCTGGATGCTCCATTCAGGTTGTACGGGTTGACCATGAACCCGCTCCTCTATAACATCACCCAAGTGGTCATCCTGTCCGCGGTGTCGGGAGTCATATCAGACCTGCTGGGCTTTAACCTGAAGGTAAATGCTGCTGCCTCTGTGTTGCTATGATACCACAGACTACAGTATTGTTTACAACACTAGTAGTAAACATTGGGGGTTGCGTTTGAGATGGAGATGCCAAGCTTCCACACGCACAAGCGAAAATCGCTACGGTTAGTGCACGCCTCTAATACAAAAAATATTATGATTAATAATTATTTTTCCATTATGTGTAAATATAGTTTATTACCTTATGGTCATATATGGGGAGGCGGTTAGTTTAGAGCTCACTGTTATATAACACGACGACCACAGTACATGAACAATTCTAATTCTTATTTTCTTCTGTATTGGTTCTCTGTTCTCAGCTGTGGAAGATCAAATCATGAATAGACCTCAGATTAAGCCCTCACAAAGACAGGCTAATCATTGACTCACTGTCTGACTCACTGTTTGTCTGACTGACTGACTGACTGACTGACTGACTGACTCACTCATTCTGTGATGGAGATATTGTTACGCCCCTTAAACAGAAATGCAGATAAATGCCACCGGTGTGAAATGGTCAACCCACTTTATCTGACCCAGATCTGCTTCTGTGTCACATTTTCATTTGACAATTTTGTAAATAAAGGTAGTCCTGTGAAGTATAATATTATATAGCTTGACCACCATCTTCCTATACTGTCATGTTGAATCACAAGCGGAAACAAACGGACGTGTCTAATGCTAAAGTTGCAGACACTGTATTTTCCCTCCATGACAAACCTGTATGAAAAAGATTTAACCAGTGTCTGACAAAAAAGGCGTTCGATTAAAGACGGGCCACTCACAACTGGTTGACTAACGACAGATTGATGAATTTGACAGACCGAGTCTCAACATCTGGATGCTTTGACTTTCAACATTTTTACTTTTGTGCAATTCACAAACTTATTTATTTACCCACTCAGTGTTTTAAACTAGGTTATTATTTCTTTATAGTTTGTTTTAGCTGTGTTTATGAAAAGTAGTAGTTATCTATATGATGGTTTAGGTTCTCACAGTAACATTGGGGTCAATTCAGTTTCCATTTCAGCCTATTCTGGATGCTGTATATAATTCACAACCTTTCACATATAGTCTGCAGTCTTGTCCTGAACATTCCTAGACCCAGCATATGAAGAATGTGGCATTATATATATCAAAGATTGAACAAGCAATCAACAGCTTTTCCAATATATTAGCAGTAAATAGGTAAATCAATTCGTATAGCACATTTCATATTGTACACAGCAACAGTGTATGTGGAAAAAACAATTACAATTAGGTAATCTATTGGACACTTTTAATCAAAGTAGCTAGCAAGGATAAGGCATCATGCACAAGGATGCTTAGATGTAGGCCAACACCGAGGCTCAAACCTATGACCTTCTGGCTGGGAGTTGAACACCCAGACCACTAGACTATCTTGCTGAACAAGAAAGAACAAGCCATGTTTATATGTATCCCTCAATCACAATACACTATCAAATAGTTGCACAGACCCACATTTCACATAGCACAATGATATTTAGTCTTCAAATCCCTAATAATTATTACTTGGCCTGTTGTGCCACGTGTGTGCGTGTATGTGCGTGCGTGTATATATATGTTTTTCCTTTTCTTTTTTTTTTTTCTCTCAAAATCAGTAAATCAAAGAATTGCAGCTTCATCGTACATTTTCCAGCTGACAAAAGTGAAACTGAATTAACCCCAGCCTCTCACAGGTCACTTGTATATGCTGCAGTTAGGGTATGCCTAATAAATATCAATGAAGATATGCACTTTAAACACAGAAAATAAGAGGAATAAAACTGTTACTTTTAAATGTCATCGTTCTTTTGGCAGTGACTAGTAAATATTTTTGTACTTGCTTGGCCCAGCCTTTGTGTCTATTGTCAGAAGTAATATTAGCTTTCAACAAAAATATTTGATTAGAAATTTGCATCAATTCATTATCACAAAACCTGAGTACATGAATACAAAATGCTGATGCAAGCTGTTGCCTTAGAAATAGGTTAGCATGTTGCTAACGTTAACTGTTACTTTTTAAAATGAAACTTATCCTTTTTTAGTACATTTGAAAAAGAAAAAAAAGACCAAAGTACTGTTTTTGGGTTTTGATTTCTGCTGGAAAAGAATGTATTCACAGCCTAATGTTTTATGTTTATCTATTTTCTTTTTCTTTGGAAATGCTTTAAAATATATATTTTAATTATGTTAAGGGTGTTTTCTTTCACAATGCATTTGTAAAGGTTGTTCTTGTCCCTTGACAGGCATATTTTGCTGTGTTTTTTTAGAAATGCAAACATGTCTGAAAGATATACTGTATATGAAACGGTATCTAGTTAAAGGAGTATGTTGTGATTCTGTTTTCAAAAGAAGTAAAATATTTAGGCTTTGTTTGTGAGCTGTTGTGTCCACAACGTCTAGATTTTTATATGAAAAATAAAAAGATTGGTGTTGATTTAATGTTTCATTTGTTTGCATGAGGTAAGTGCCATTCATTTTACAAAAAATAAGTAGTAGCATGTGCATATTTGCGCATGTGTGGAAGACCAACTCCAGTGTCACCACAATTTCACATCAGCCAAATAAGTTGGCAACTTATTTACCTTTATCAAATTACATATCTTGCACGCCCATCAGTTTTTTCCACTCAAACACTGACTGCCATGTTGGTCATAATAGATATACATTTGTATATATGTACATACATGACAACAGAGTCCAACTCAGTTGAGCAGAGCCAAAATTAATAGTTTGCAAAGCGTCAACTGGTTGGTACGCCTGCTATACAAGGTGCAATAAGACATTATGGGCTGGTTTCACAGACATGGATTAAGACTAGTCCGACAACCGACTGGAATATTTAGTAGTGAGGAAATTTCATGAAGGGACTTATTGCGCAGGTGGCAACCTATCACAGTACCAAGCTGGAATTCAGTGAGCTCCTGAGAGCGACCCATTCTTTCACAATTGTTTGTAGAAACAGTCTGCATGCCTTGGTGCTTGACTGTATACACCTGAGGCCATGGAAGTGATTGGAACACATTAATTAAATGATTTGGAGGGGTGTCCCAATACTTTTGACAATATAGTGTATATTCAATTTACACCTATGCATGTTTAGAAGGTATTTGTTTTCAAAGTAGTATGGTTTATCTATGCAACTGCCTGTGGACATACAGTCCAAATTTGTTTTTAATCATTACTTCTATAGCTAAATGATAAAGCAGATGCTGCCCTTTTTGTAGAATCCACAATGTTCTGTGTTTGGGGTTGATCCAAAATAACTACTTTTGCAGTAAAATATGTATATGCCTTTACAACCACCAATTTCATAAAGTAGACATAGCAAAGATATGAAAGAAAATAAAAAACATTGTTGTGCTTTGTTGGGGGATTCTAAAATTAACAAGCAATTTGAAAATGGAATTTTCAACGAGTAAGAAAGAAGTCAGTCCATTTCTGTTGTCACGCTAGTACACTACACACAGACCACATTTGAACAGAAATGTCAATGTAGGTTCAGACGTATCATTTGTATTTGTACAACCATGAATGCCTTTACTAGATAGGCAACACCAGAAACATTGTGGCGAAGAGGGAAGTCTGTCTCTGCAAGGGAAAACAGCTCTATAAGTAGGCTACAGTTTGTGAAGATAAATAAGACAGCGGTACTTTATGCCTGGTCAAGAGATGACCAGGAAAATGTATTCTATAAAGACATATTGTACGTGCCACATTCATCAAGTCATGAATGCGAGAAATTTGTATTAAAAAAAGAGAATATACTCAAATACTTCAGATGGGTCATATGGGTTCCCCCAGGGTAATATGGGTAGGAAAACAGCTTCCCCCAATATATGTATGAACTTGTGTCAAATATTTTTAAAAATGGCAATCGTGGAAGAATATGTCAGTCTTGGTGGTTTGTTGGATGTTACAGGCCTATATACATCTGACTGAGATATGGTTTATAAAGTCAAAAAACTTTTAATTGAACAATTCAGCAGATATAAAGGTCTATTGCAATCAAACACGCCTCTCAAAACAACAGATGTGTTTAAACAACTGCACTGCAATAAATTAATAAAAAATTAATTTAGCTGAAATAAGATCAATACAAAAAAAGAAATGCTCATTGATATTTTTTCTTCAAATAGAGCATGGCCCAGAGATTTTCGAGATGATACAAATCAAAACTCAATTCACATAAGGCTACAGTCAAAAGGACCCCCACCTTGTTAAATTAAACAGCGGTTCCACTGTGAAGATGAGACGCGTCTGGTTCTGTGAAGCAGTGGGCTTTAGATGTCACCTTGTATGAAATGTGGAACTCCACCTATGAGACTATCCGTGTGTCTTAAAATCAAATGCTTCTTGTTTTTGGAAAGTATTTTTAGATCTTTGAGACCTGTGGCCAGAAATAAAGATGTGTTTAGGTCTCTTACTATCAAAGCCAACAGAACATGAAAATAAAGACAATGTCAAATCAAATCTGGCAGTTACAATAAATGTTGCATTGATAAAATAAAATGCATTCCCATCAGGGGGAAACAAATAAGAAAATAAACACCAAAAAATTATAGTGTCACAGATTTATGCAATTAAGGTTATAGCCCCTTCTCTCATAGTGCATAATATCCTGCAGGTTTTCTTTTTCCTTTGAGAGGGCTTTAGGCCTCATTTATGTAACGCACAAAAACAATGAATATGATACAATTATTAAATTGTTGGGTAGAAATTACCTTCCATATATGGCAGTTTAAAAAAGAAAGCAATGCAACCTGCCAATTGAGACAAGACATTTTAAAAATATATGCACATCATAACTTTGGCTTGTATTTTGTTGCAAACACAATTTTGCACCTTAAATATCCGAGGCCCCAGTGCTCGAACTCCGATGCCTGATAAAACATGGCCTGCTGTTCACACAGTCAAATAAGGTTAAAGAAAACAATGACTGCTGCAATGGGAACGTAATCAGGGCTGTCTAACTAACTGCTACAAATTTCAAAACAGGTTTGGAACGACACTATACATCACAGCATTAACGGTGTGTGTGTACACTAATGTTTTGTTTCAACCACCCCACTATGTTCGATGGTGGTTTCTAAAATGCAACAATCCCTCAGCAGATTGAGAAACACTGCTTTTTGTATACTGCAGCTCAGGTTTAGGCAGAACATGGTGTCACTTTAACAGTTTATACATTTTATTTATATCATAGCCATCATTTTATGTTTTTTTTTTTTACCCATTTTATACAGATATTTCATACAAATCTAGGACCCAAAATTTAGAAATTTTATTTACAAAAAAGTGTGTGTGTGTGTGTGTGTGTGTGTGTGTGTGTGTATATATATATATATATTCTTTTGTCTTTCCATTTTATGGCTAGACCGTTCAGCCCACTTCTCCCTGCAACCACTACACCATGGAAGAACAACAACGCTTTCATTTGGCTTGTTTTTACTCCAGAATTAAGTAAAGAAACCCATTAAATGCACCTAAACGTCAGAAAACCACAAACACCCAACATTGTCAAAGTCCATTTTTCAAGCCCTCTTCCTTTCCCCCCACCCCCTTCAGAAACTTCAAGAAAGATTATCCTCACTTTCTGTTAGAAGGAGGCAGAGAGGGGTGCAGAAAAGACTGTGGGAGTACAAGAACACACCCTTGTTAGACAGTCAAGGGCGCCCCTTGGAGTTCATCCTGGGTATTACACACACACACACACAACCAGCTGTGCTAGCCACTTCAGCTGCCAGCAGGGCGCGAGTGTCCGTGTGCGCATGTGTAATGTGTTATCCTGCATCTCTGTATACACATAGGTATATGTGTATTGTTGTTGGACTCAGTGTCACCCCCTAGTGTGCGCGCCTATTATGTGGGCAACACGTGCATTAGAGCATGCCGCTGTCCGTGCAGCCTCCCCCGGCTGTGTAGCGGAACTCCTGGAGGTTGGACACACCGTGGAAATGGACGAAGGCACCCGCGACCACCAGGATGTGGAACAGCTGGTGGGAATGGAACTGGGGGGGGGGGGAGAAAGAGTGTGTCACTAAAGTCTATGCATTTATGAGAGACTACATTGAGCATGAACAAAGAGCGGATAACATAAGAGTGGTAAACTCAACAACACTTCAACAACAACAGCAAAACACAATCAGCGGAAGAGCTACGATGCAGCTGCTATTCCTGTAGCTACACGTGTGTGTACAGACTACAGACATGACCCTAAGCCACTAAGCCACCTACCCAGATGTCACACTTTCCAGGGAAGAACCTCTCGGGGATGCGTGCGGCGTACAGACAGGCCCCTGTGATGTAGAGCGTGGCCATGAGGATGAGCCAGCCGATCTGGCCCATGGTGGTGGCCTTGATCAGACCCTCGCTGATGACAAAGTGCAGTGTGGGCACCACGCCGCTCAGCCCCAGGCCCACAAACACACCTGGGAGAAGGGGAGCGTGTTTAGCAAACAAGCAACAACCGCCTGTATATTAGAACAACCTAGCTTAATTAAATAGCATAATAGAAAAGGTTATAAAATAACAGCCTAGCATAACAGAACATGCTAGCATAACAGAACAGTCTAACATATTAGAACAGCCTAGCATAATTAAATAGGCTAGCATAATAGAAAAGGTTATGAACGAACACCATAGCATAACTGAACATGCTAGCATTACAGAACATGTTAGCATAACAGAACAGTCTAACATATTAGAACAGCCTAGCATACCTAGGGATGTCACAAAACCAGTTTCATTCAGTATCAGTTTCACTACACAATGATCATGGCCGAAATAATGAATGATGACTATATTATTGCAATATCTGTAGAAAAAAAAACGAACAACACTAAAAGTCTTCAACTTGTTGTGTGTGGTATCAAAGCTATTTTCTTTACGCGTAGCAGCACCAAATGCCAAAAAGCCAAAATATTCTTAACTAATAAAATGACAACAAAAGGGTAAGGAAACAATGTCACTTGCTTTTGATAACAAATCACTTTAGGATTGGAATATTGAGGCTTAAACACTCGTTACATGTAATAAACCGTGCTCTACATTTATAGTTGCAGGTCTGTCGATCTTAACACGAGGTGCCGGATTATGTCGGTGATATTGTGTGTATTTTTATGTTTTAATATCCCTGTTACGGTCAACACCGGCATACCACGACACACCCCTGAGCACAGCACACAGTAAAGGGCGGTTAACAGCTCCCTGTAGCTAGCGTACCTGCGCGGACGCCTCTGTACTGCGGCGTGGCAAAGAAGTCACACTGGGACACAGTGATGGCAGCCAGGCCCAGCACACACACCACTATCAGGTAGATGAAGCAGGGCTGTGGGGAGCAGTAGAAGGAGTAGTAGAGCCAGGGAACGAAAGAGCCCATGATCAGGAAGGCTATCCCGCTGTAGTCCAGCCTGGCACACACACACAGGCAGGTGACTGGTTAGTGGGCTGTATTATACATGTATCCTGATACAACAACACTTGCTGTGTTTTCATAAGCCATGGAAAACAGGTGTTCAGCACACACACACATACATAGACAGAGGAACAGACCGGAATGTGCAAAATGCATACGACAAGATTCAAGTCGTGTGTGTGTGTGCGTGTGCGAGCGTGTGTGCGTGCGCGCGCGCGTCTCACTTGGAGAAAACCCTGGAGACCCCCTCGGAGTGGCAGTAGACCGTGTGGAAAAGCCAGGAGAAGGACAGACACAGGATTGCTCCCAGGAAGAACATGCCGATCACCACCTTCTCCTGAACGGGAGCCACGAATGACATGTTGGGCCTGAACATGTACATGAGGCCCAGGCACAGGAAGAACAGACAGCCTGGAGAGGGGCGGAGATGGAGAATTAAATAGTAACTCATTAGTACCATGCCACTTAGCTCAGTGGCTGCAGTACCCATGTCCCGACAGTAGGTGGCAGCAGTGCAAAGTAATAGGTCGAATAGACCGGTTCCAAACAGTTAGAAATATGCCACTGTTGCCAACAGAGATACAACAGGAATGCTGGCTGAACAATGCCAGGAGGAGCCGCTTCCACCAAAATGGGATTAGGACTCTACCTTCCAACACATTCCGAGGCGCTCAAATGGAGTCTGTTGGAATGTGCTGGGAAATTCAGGAAAGATTATTGAGCTAATAAATAACCCTTTTAATCTGCATGCGTACCTAGCAGGTGTGTCCAGATGTTGCCCGTCTCCGTGTGGATCCTGAAGATGCTCCTGAAACAGGCGCGGAACGACGGCATGGGTGGCCTGTGGCCGTGAAGCAGGAAGTCGTTGTCCTTCAGCCAATCAGGGAGCACGTCGTGAGGAATAACACGCCACCGGCCCTCCCACACCTGAGCAAGGGGAGGTACGTGTCAACAACAAGCCATCTCACAGCACATACATGCTGTGTGTGTGTGTCAATGTGAAACTGACCCTACTGTGGTCAAATGTGGTCAGTAAAGTCCCATTAGACAACCACCAATAAAGGAGGAGGTAAACAGAAGAGATGTGTGGAGAAAATAAATAAAGAAAAGAGACACTGGTGACAGTCTCTCCCCAGTGATTCATTTCCCTAATTTAAAACCTGCTGGTGTGTGTGTGTGTGTGTGTGTGTGTGTGTGTGTGGGTGTGTGTGTGTGTGTG
>JAODUE010025501.1:0-22730 GCA_027564755.1 Amblyopsis hoosieri
ATATTCAATGATGATGGTTTATATAATATAATAAAAACATTTATTAGTTTTTACCTACTTTCTGGGGCCCCTGTCAATCAGGGGCCCTTGGAATTGTCCTAACTTTTCCCCCCTATACGGCGCCCCTGGTGAGAGGTACTGTAGATGCATGCACACACACGCACAAACTCTACATGGCTCCCAACATCAGATTTATTTATATAACTTTATTCCCATGCTAATGTTAATGACCCCCCCCGCCCCATATCTGACCATGCACAACAAGCCCATTTTTATGTGAAATCTCTTTTCCTTTACTTTACTTTTCACACTTTTTATTCTTATTTTATATTTTTATGTATGCTAATGTCTTAGTCGATCATCTTATATTATATGTCTTTGGATTTGTGATGTAAGATGTCCTTGAGTGTCTTGAAAGGCGTCATCAAATTCAATGTATTATTATTATTATTATTATTAATATTACATTGGTAATAATATAGGCAAAAGGTATAACATGCTGGAGTATCCTTCAACCAGTCAATTTATAGCACATTTTCTTCTGGGATTGAGAAACTCAATGTGCTTTATATTAAAAATGGGTATGGTGCATAATATATAGATTGCACATGGTAAACTCACACACACATGCGCATACCCACACACACACACACACACACCCACACACACAGAGAGAGCTCCTGTCGCTTAGCTTTGACATAGACAGGTTTTACTCATCAGATTCACTTGTGGAGCTGATGGCAGTGACGCCACTGCCCGTTACTTTGTTGATACAGCTCCCAGATCAGCTAGAGAGCATGTAGCCAGATGAACGGTGCCATGCGGCCCATAATAATAATCCATATTTCCTTTTGACACTTTCACACTAGCTCGACTAAACGAAGGAGCCGCAGGACAGCAAACGTCGACCGGGCCAGCGTTTCTGTAACCCGTGGCGTGTTGATTGGGTTCGTTCGAGCGGCGTTCGCAAAATGGCCAGAGAATCATTTGACTTCTCGCCATGTAAACAAGGCACCTTGTGTGTGAGCCAAGAGAATGACGGGCGCCACTCTTCACTGCAGAGCTGGACCGGGATCACAGCGCGGCGAGGGCTGTTTGTTTTCAAAAACGCGCGAGGTTTACGTGACCTGACATGTTTTCCCGGGGCTCTCATCGTCCACGCACGTTAACGTGCCAACCAGCAGGTTGATATAAATACTGAAATCCTAACGAGGCAATGAATCTGCAATCAAAAATTATTATGATTACAAACACGTTTTAACTTCTCATCAAGGGTGACCCCTCTCATTTTCAATGTATTTATTACTTCTTTTTTTTTTAAGGTTATAGATTTTAGAAATAATATTTTGTTGCATAGAATGTCTTGCTTTGCAAACAAGCACAAGCATGTTTATCGTTTAATAATGCAGAACATTCAGGGCTTCAGTGACTATGTTGGATGTGAATGTGTCTAAAAGAGCAAAAAGAAGTTGTTATATTGTGTTAATTTATTTTCAAAGGGCTGCACTTTATGCAGAAGAACTCTGCTATAGGCGGGACTCCAACTGGCACGGTATTAAATTCCTAAGTTTAATCCAATTTCGATAATGAATCCCTCATTTTACCAGCCAAAGTTGGAAGCTTCCGCTTCATTACAAGCACTTAGTGAACTGTAAACAAGTTAATTTGAGGCCCTTTACTAGGAGGTGGCACGCTTAGGATATTTAAGGCACAGCTGTAGGCCAGTGTTGACATAGTCTCAGCCTCTTCCCTCCATTAGCACTATGTACCACAGGCAACTGTGTGCTCAACGTCTGATGCATATACAGTACCCACGTATGCTCGACACGGGACTTTCGGTAAGTAATACTGTCGATAACCATTTGGCTGTTAGCATTGTCACTCACAAGTATGTCTCCGTAATTTCCGGTGCAACGATAGTGCAGTGCTTAATTTACTAATTGACATTTAAACATGTATTTTAATCAGTAAAGTAGTCTACTAATTGTACAGATTTACAAGATCTGTAAACAGCCCGAGTCCTGTTGTTTTCCTCATCGCAAATTTAACATCCGACTTGGTCATTGAGTTGGTCATCCTGCTTGTCAATCAAAATACCTCGCTTGTCAAATAGGCGGGTACTGATGCAGTTAGCCAGCGGTGGCATGAGGTGCCACTAGATGTCGCACTAGAGCGCCAAAATCTCACAGTTCGCACACGCGGCTGGACCAGTGTATGAAAACAAAACAACAACAGAGAAGCTAGGATTAAATCACAGAGGGAACGTGATTTCATTCTCAGGCTCAGGACGTTATTGCTCCACAATATCTTTAGATAGAAAATAGCTGCTGTATTAATATAGAAAATATTGCATATGGGACCTTTTTACTGAGCAGGCGAGACTTGGAAGCTGCCATGCAGAGTGCGTAGCGCCTAGATAACATCTACGGCGAGGCAGGCTAGAGCTGGGCTTGCTTGTAATCCCTCAGCAAGCAGTAGGCTAACCACAGACAGGCAGTGACAGCTCCACTTGAGAAGTGAGAGGCAAATTTACACTGGCTGACGCCTGCGTCCTGGAAGGAATTTCCACTGCGGGCTTCAAGAGAATAATTATCAGTGAAATATTGTAAACTGCCCCATAAAACCTGCTAAACAGGCTGCCAAATTTCTAAACTTAGAGACGATGTTTTGGGAAGTGGGAAAGAAGGTAGGGTTGTATGGCTGTACAAAAAATGATAAGTGAGGTGTCTTGACCGAGCAGTTGGAGCCATAGGAACCTTCTGGACTGTGAAAGAGGGTAAATTTACAAATATGGTTTCCCTCCGCGCAACGGCAATTTGGTAACCTGACACGCCGGAGGAATTGTTGTCACACGTCTATCTGGGGAGCCGTGCATTGAAACTGTTTGTGAATGGCAGGTACTTTAAAAAAAAACATACTTGGCAGTTGATTGGATGAACCATCTGGTCGTTTTTGCTGTGGGCACACGTAAACCACGCCCGTATAGCTATAAACACGATGCTGATTGGAGAGTTCAGTTGCTACTCGGACACATTCAAAAATGATTCCTAGGCTTTCCAGACTGATTCTCACGGTAAAATTAAACTGAAACTCGCGAGATCAGGATGGTCTCACGACGAGGCAATTTGGCGCCGTTATTAAAACGAGGCACAGCGCTTACCCACCCGATACACAGGCACCAGGCTCCGATTTGTATTGACCGTGTGCATGTCACTGCAGGGTGTGTTGACATGGCTGCAGATTCATCAGTGGGAATTGGCTAACAAGCTAGCTGTATAAAACACCCCGGGCAGAGCTTGTATAACATCTGTGATTTACTGGTTTGTAGATCTCACGCTTTGTGTTGGTTTGGCTGTTTACTTTTTTTTTCTCCCCCTCGCCGAAGCCCCAAAAAAACGACTCGCACGAAAGCAAAGACTCCTCGGGATGCGTGATTGCCTTTGTCAGACAGCAGTGTTTACCTTGGATAGCGAGGAGGTGCAATCAGGGTTGTCATAAATTGATGGAGTCCCCCTCTCTCGGCTCCATTAGTGGGTTGTCCAAGAGCTGCTTAAGTCATTGTACAGTAAGCAACTGGGATATACTTCCGAGCTTGTGTGTGTGAGAGAGACGAGTAAAAATAGAAAATGGCTAACAAATGTTTTCAGTAATTCAAGGCAATGCATGGATGCAGAGCCCAGTATGTATGCTGTGGTGGCATGTCACAGATTACATGAGATTTCTAAATTAAAATAGGTTTTTCCCTTCGTGTGTGTGTGTGTGCGTGTGGGTTGGGGAGGTGGGTGAGAATAACAGCTCACGTGATAGAGCCAGAGTCTTATTAAGCCAATGACAAGTATGCCAGTTGGACATTGTTGTGTTTTACAGCTTTATGGAATTTTGGCCTTGAATTTACTGGCTTTTTTTTTCCTTCTTTTAATTATTGTTTGCGAATAGATCGAGATATGGCATAAGCAATCCTGCTGTGCTCGATATAAACCAGTGCTAACAACCCTATGGTGGAAGAAGTCCTTCTAGTTGTCAAATGTGTTATGAATGCACTGCTGAGTTTGGCACCAACTTCATCTCAAACTGTCCTCACTTGTCACTTGTTGTAAGGGTCCTCAACGGTCAAGTTTGAACAGTCACCATCTGCCACAAGCCTATTTTCATTTATAGGGCGCCACTTTACATACTCTCAACTCTAAGGCTTTTGGCCGTTTTTCACACTTCTGACATTTTTGCTTCTACAGGCATTTCTGTAATAGTTATCACCATGTGTTTTATGTCCCTGGAATCAGCACATTCTCAGCTACAATTTAAATTGTAAGACAACACACTTTTAAGACATTTAGATTATCGTTTGTGTAATAAATGCAGAAAATGTTAAAACAAATGTACATTTTTTCATGTTTTTTATTATACAGAGCATGGAAAACTGCATTGCATATCTGTTTTCAAACACATATTTTGTTACACCATGCCTTTACAAACTATATAACTCTTGAAGTCTAACACAGAAACCAAAAATGTACAATTATTTAAATTTTTTTGGGGTAGTTTCCAAAAACGTTTTTTGGGCCAAAACCATTTTTTGGGGCCAAAATCAACAAAGTTAGCTGTGCCACAGGTAGAAGCAGTTCCTCTCTGGTATGAGACCAAGTGGAACATCACATTCATTGCACTTCCAAGGTGTGTCTTTTTTTTTTCCTTTCCTGTTTGCATCTTTCACACTTTAGGCGACCAGCTGCACACATGACTAAACCATCAAACTACATGGTCCAGACACACACACATACACACATGCACTCACACACACTGCCAGACAGGCCATGAAGAGTATTATGTGTAGTACGAAATACTTTCTACCTTATCAGAAAAACAACATAATTGTGATGCCGTTCTTATGACCAAAGTCTACTTACTTTCTATCCTCAATTGGGTCGATTCTATCAAAATAGTTGTTGTCATCTGTGTCAAAGTCATCCTGTCCAGAAAATGCACCATCATTTTCAAAGAGCTGCTCGAGCACTTTCTGTACTGAAAACATTTTCTCAATACTAACTAAAAACTAAATCTAACTACAGTATCTATCTATCTATCTATCTGTCTGTCTATCTATCTATCTATCTATCTATCTATCTATCTGTCTATCTACTGTATCTATCTATCTGTCTATCAAGTGTATGTGTATATTTATCGTAAGAAACTATCGCTATGATTCGCTTTGCTTCGTCTAGTCTAAAATCGGGTTTCTCCTCTCTGCTCCGAATTTCGCGGGGTATGCAATATTATATGACAGGCATCATATGACATAAAACAGTGTTTGCGATTGGCTAAATGATTTGCTTGTTGCATGCCATACGTCATTTTACACAGTACAAACACTGTTTGGGATTGGCCAAGCGTCACTCTTACGTGAAAATTCGCCATTTTATTATGCAAATCAAGCATAGTCATGCATATGCTGTGATACCCGGAAGAAAACAAGCCATAGCGATCTTTTTTCAGTAGAATGCCAGGATTAAGAGGAAAGAAAGTGTAAATTTATAGCATTTACCGTTCTTAATCTATTAATAGATATGTACGCTATGCGCTATTTCCGCACCGATGCGGATCGCGGGTTCCAAGGGTTAAGTGCCCTCGTTATAACTTTCACACGGTTTAACTCACTATGCTGACCTCTATGAGACAATGTTTGTGTGAACAAAACCCTTGTTGAGGCTAATGGGCACACTCGTATAACCTGTAGTAATCTGTCTGCAGTGTAGCCGAAGTGGATCTTTAGGCCTTGAGCATGTTTGTTACAGGTTTTAGTCACCATAATGGGTGTTTGTACACAGTCTGACAGGTGTGCTATGTGTTTGGAGTGTGAGAGATGCTCCTCGTTGGTGTCTGTTGTGATGATTATATAGAGACTTTTCTACAGGAGAGCCTGTGTTCGTGGCCTGTCAGTAAGGCATCATACTGGATGCCGGTTTGTGGCCTTGATTCTGGGCTAGACGTACAACATACACTGACGTTTAAACTAGGAATATTCTGCACTTCAGTTTCAAGTCATCATTTCTGGTAAAATTGCTCTGGCCAGAGTTTTCTGAGATGATTAAACCTGACAACAACCTGGCACCGTTGCTGAACACATTGTGAACTGTTTTCTGCGTATTCTATTTCAAAACTTGAAACCACATTCGAGTTTGACCGAAAGCACTCTAGCAGTTTGTATGTTATGTGCAGTATTGTAGATTTGCAGGTACTTTTCTATGTAAGAAACGTTTAGACCTGGCTGTCGAACAGCTGGTCTGTAGCTAAATGTCTGTTCTAGATAAATAAACATAATGTAGGCTGCACAACTTTGCAGCGGGCATGTTTTCCAAATGGAACCCTTTTAAGTGGGAACTATTGACTCTAAATGAATATGCAGTTTGTATTACAGGACCATGCAGAGTATGAATCCAAGTCGTAATTTGTATTCAAAATGTTATCCCAGACCCCCAAAGAAGGTGAATAAAATTAACCCCAAACTCCAAACAATGAAGCCCATAATTTAATAAGCACAACATAAAGCATACATATATGAGATATTAAAAACCATGAATCGCCATTGAAAATGTGTATTAAAATGAAAATTATTAAAACAAAATACATCGATTAAACATAACATTTAGAAACATATTGAAATGATCTCAAACGGCACCTTCCAAAAGAAATATTACCCTTGGGTGATCCAAATCCCCACTTGTGTAAAATACTGTACTATCGGATGACGACACACTATGAAGGAGCAGCTGTGTTGATGGCGGGCCGTCTCTGCTCTCTCCTCTCAGGCAGGAGGAACAAGGGTGACACCAGCAGGAGAGATAGGGGAAGAGGGATAGGACGAGAAGGCAGAGACCCCGCTGGAGCAGGTACCGGTGCGGGAAAGAGAAGGAAGAACCGCGGCCGATCCACCACCGGCGCTCCCAGCATCACGACAGCCTACATCACCTAACACCCCCACAGGTCATATAGCTGGCGGTGAAGCCTTCTCTACTCCATGGTAGTAGGCAGAGGGACTTTGGCTGACATTGACTCCACTGTGAGCGTTGAAGGCAGGACGACGTGATGATATCAGACAGAACTGTGATTAATTTCAACACGCCGTGGGAAAAATACCAAAACGTTGAGACTCCATTGAACTACAGGAGGATCCCATAATTGAGGAATCAATTTAACCGGTTCTGTTTAAAACCACAACTGTTTTTAATTGGTTCTGCGTTCGTAAGAGGTAGTAAATGGATTTGGCCAACAGACTCGTACGTGCTGTAGTCAAAATAAGCAGTATTAGGAAGATTAGGATCAAACAAAGAGAGGCACTGGAACTATTCAACTCAAATTCTTATGCATAAATAAAGCCTACAGTATATATTTTGGATGGAAGGGAGCAAAACAAACTCGCTAAAAGGATCTTGTGGTGTGTGGTGGTGTTAGTGGTAGCTCTGCTATCCCACACTGGTGTCTGACAAAGGTAATTTGATATGTTGTTAGTTTCAAATTACGTCGCTGTTTATGACAGCGACTAATCTCTGCACAGAGCACAAGACGTTAACAAGTCTGCAGAGTCAAGAAGCTGCTGTGCTGTGTGTGCGAGTTAGCTTCTGATTTAACAGTCTGATTTGTAGACCCAGTGAGCACTCTATCTGTTGATTGTATGTATATTTGTGTAGCTGTAATTGTATTTTTTTTCCCTGTGTCAATACACAGACATGCTTGTTTGTAAATGTGTGCGACCATTGGTTTCATCAACTGAAGGAATGGAATTTGTCAAATGAGAGAAATCATTGTTAATGCAATATATCAAAGCATACATACGCAATTACTACAAGCCGTTATTATGTAAGCCGTCAAGGCATCAATGTCATAATCTGATATGTTTACAGGGTCTATAATATTACACATCTGTTTATCCTCCTGCTCATGTTAAGGGGATTCTTCACATTGTACACATTTATACTACATAAACTGGCTTCGTAACATCACAAGTACAATAACAGGTTTTCCTGTTACAGTATTTTGTACCAGTTGATGCTGTTGGGTTGAGTGTTGTCACCTGTACTCTGACTGGCCCATAGCTTGCATATGAACAGGGGTGGGTATGTTACCTTTTTAATGTCATCCGTTACAGTTACTAGTTACCAGATTCAAATTATAATCAGTAATGTAATTTTTGAATTACCTATATCTAGTAACAGAAGCTGATTACTTTCTATGACTTTTAGCTTACTTCACTGTGCCTAAGCATTTATCTTTGAAATGCCATCCAAAGCAATTTACTGTGTTGGTGTGCCATATCTTTCTGTTTTTGGACAGTTTATGGTAACAGATGTGACTTCATTTCAATCATTGATTGACGTTAATGAAAGGTTGCTAACAGAACAGATTATTTTTTCCTAGAAGTAATCATATAATAAAAAAAAAAAAAACCTGTAATATTATTTAACTATTTCAGATGGTAACTGTAGTGGATTTACAGTTTCTTTGTAATCCATTACTTCCCAACCCTGCATATGAAGGTACACTTTACATTATTCATTCATATTATGGATTGTGAAAACTAACTGACAAGCTCTGCTTTATCATCAATCCTACAGAGTATTAGTATCATGTATGTCTTAATAAGATAATAAGATATCTTAAATAAAAACTATCAGACACGTTACAAACATTAGTGTTTCATTTTAATGGTTATACCGTTTGCACAGTGACCTGGAATTAAATTGAAGGTTAGACTTTTTTTTTGTCTATGTATTGTCTAAGATAAAAACATGCTGCGGGCACATCTTCACCTTGCAAATACATAGTAATTAAGAGTAATATCAGTTTGAGTATTTAAGTTTTATCCTCTCTATTTTGCTCGTTTTTTTTCTCACCCCATTTCTTCCAGAATATGAAACAGAAAATTGCTAGGGAGCTCTACAGTTTATTTCTACCGCTAACATCCATTTGTCCAATCTGTAGTCACATTTTCAAAACTCTAAACACAATTGGCCCAACATCCATCAGTTCATGTCCATACCATTAACACAATTCATGTTGTTTCCACACAATATGCAGTCAATTAATGCATTTTTAAAATGCTAATATTTTCTCTACAAACAAATGTACCAAATACCAAAATTATGGATCTTTCTTGTCTTTAAAAAAAATGCTTGCACACGTGTCAGAAATGAAGAGCCTCTGAAATGTTCAAAACTATATAAAGCCTCTACTTCTGCAACAACATAATCTCTACATTGAAACAGCTGATTCCTGAATGAACATATTGAGATATAGCCTGATTTATTGTAATTTGTGTAACAATCACTGCTAAATCTAATCTCAATCAGACATACTGTATGTAGCTAGATGTACAGTAATATTCATATACTTGTGTTTATAGACACAAACACAAAGCATTAAAAAGGATTGAGTTTATCTAGAGAGGATACAAACAACTTTCTCAAAGTAGAAGAAAATGGAGAGGGGAGAGGAAGAGGACCAGGGAGAGAATTAGTTGGACTAGAAGAAGGGAGAAGGAGAGGTATGGTGAGAGGAGTAAGACTGCTTGGTGGTATTCCAAGGAGAGCATGCAGTCTTGCTGAAGATGGTTAGCCTGGTTACCTGACACAATATTCACTTAGTGAATATGGCCACGCTCCTTTGGGAAGTGTTCAGTCATTGCCTCCTACAGGGTGTAGACCTCTGGTCATTTAGAAATTATTCAACAGCCTTCACCAACCGGTGTTGCTACAGCTGTTTGGATCACCTCATCTAACTCTACCAGCATTTAGAAACACTCTTGACTTCAACGTCATCTCACTAACCCACCCTGAACGCCAGCATTCAGCTGTGAAAGTGATAATGCGTACAGGGTTTCCAGACTATAATCTCAGCTAAATAAATTGATCTGAGAACAATAGATTGCTGTAGAACAGAACTGTGCATTTTTGTTTCCTACACTTCTGTTCCCTTTCTCTCAATAAAAGTGGTATTTGACTGTATTTTTACACATTTTGAACCAAAGGCCACATAGGTGAGATTATTTGTTGATCACTGGCTGCAATTTGATGTTGCTAAAAAAGCTTTTACTTATGCAGTTCTGTCTCATTTTTCATTTTACAGTATAAAGCATAGGTGACTGATTCACTTATACATAGTTTGTTTTCAAAATGCACACATCAAGTGTGGTTTACAATGTGTAAATACAAATACACATTGTATATATGCAGGTAGATCTTTAACATGAAAAGTAATGCAGTTTTGGTAATGCCATCAGCTCTTAGTATTTAGGGAGTCATTGTACTATGATTTACTATACAGTATATTCCTCTTGGAAAGTAGTGAAGCTAGTGTTTTGACAGAATGATGTGATTATGAGTCAGGATTGCAGTGTTTTGATAGAGTTAGTGTATGTAGATAAAATATTTTTTGTATTTTGAAATGCAGAGTTAGAATTTAATTAACAAGATGTGTTTTTGCCTTGTTGAACAATAGGCTACTACTGTATAGCTCTGCCCTATTGCGAAGAAAAAACGACCTATAGTGGACAGTATGACTGTAGCTTATAACGCGTAAAAAATAACAAGCTCCTTATTTTTGCATACTGCACGCATAGATCTTTGCCTACATTAGGCCTACTATGCATTAGGGGTGCACAAAATATTGACTCAGTATATGGTTATCGCAATATCACGGTGCGGAATATCATATTGAAAATGTTGCAGTGTTTAGCTTAGTTGCGTTTGATTTAGACAGAAAAGTTAGATGTGCGGCTGAGGAAGCAAATTACATAACACGGTGGCCTCACAGCAAGAAGGTCCTGGGTTTGAACCCCGGTCAGCCCGGCCTTTCTGTGTGGAGTTTGCATGTTCTCCCTGTGTCTGCGTGGGGGTGCTCTGGTTTCCCACACTATCAAAAACATGTCAGGTTTGCCATATGACCAGTGACTCTGGCTCCTATCTGGAGTCGGTCCCCGGGCACTGCAAAGTGGCTGCCCACTGCTCCCTTGAGGGATGGGCTAAATGCAGAGGATGAATTTTGCTACATGTATGTTACAACAAAAGTAGCTTTACTTTATAATAGAGACCGAAGTGGAAACATTAGTGGCTAAAAATAATGCGTCCTCGGTAGCTTTACCATTGTTGTACCAGTCAAATATTACTGTCAAACATGTAAGTCATGCCACAAGATAAATCACTTTAGCACAAGTTATGTGCTAGTTGAGGACAGACAACATGCAAATATATGCTGCCAGTTGAAAATGTGTTGGTTTGATATGTTATGAATATATTTTGATGCATTTTCCCATAACCTCGTATTTTAACTTATGTTGAAAAATATTGATATTGCAATTTTCATGATCAATATTGCACATCACATTTTATCTATATCGTGCAACCCTACTATGCATAGATCTTTGCGTACATTAAGCCTATACTCTTTCAGAAATTGGCATTGGGAAATTACACTAATTTCCAAAAAAATTTTTTCTTATTGTTAATGTTATAAGGTTAACATATAAATAATCATTACAAATACAAATGTTAAATGGAAGACTGTATAAATTACATAATTTGTGTTACAATAACAATTTTAGTTAATGTTGATCTAGCTTCTGCTTGTCTGCATCGGACGAATTTCCGGAAGTGAGGACGTCTGTATTCGTTGGCTGTTAGCTTTGTCACAAGTCTGTATCCGTAATTCCGGTGTGACGCTCGTGCATTTACTAATTTCAATTTAAGCAGTAACTGTAGTCTACTTATCCAACATACAATGACGAGTTGTGCGTTTCTCATCAATTTCCTCTGTATAAATGTAACGTCCCACTTTGTCATCGAGTTACGTAGTTGTTCATTGTGCATGTCAATCAAAATACCTCCCCTGTCAAGTAGGTGGATCTTGACACGGTTAGCTGTGTCCCAGACTTTGTACAGTAAGTAAAGGCTGGCTCTGCGAGACTAGGGCGGGAACGGTCTCATGCCAAACACTTGAAATCAGAGACAGAAATAAAAACTAATGATGTGTCATGGCCAGTAAGGAGGGGTCATGCCACAATACAGACATTTCTCATCACCAAATGGGAAAGCAAACAGTAAATTGCGCTTTCATTCCTCTTTCTGACGATACATTCTTACCTTGGCTACATTGGACTTAGTGTAGCACAGCTTTTACCACCCACCTATTTTAAAGATAAATCAATGACAAAAGTTTATGTGGATGCCCCTGATTTGCCAATATCATAAACACTTGATGATCTCATTACTTTAGCTTGGCTTTCAGGAAAAGCCCCACGGAAGTGAGATCCTTCAGCAGACCTGCAGACTTCACAAGCTACACTCTGTACTTCCAACTTCTCCAAAGTCTCACTCAACACACTGCTGATTTGCAAAAGCCTGCACAGATTATGGGGATGTGTACATTTCTCCTGTCATCTTTTCAGGACTAATCTGACGCCAGCCTCCAACACAGGATCTGTGCAGAATCATGCTATAGGTTTCACTGTCATCTTCCAATCAACAGAGCATCCCAAATATGCCACCCAACAGTGTCTGTGACCAGTTCGCCATCTCAAACACTCATCAAAGAGCTGAGTAACTTCCAGCTTCAAACTCAAACAAAACAATGAGAGCTTCACTGATCCACAGTAATCATCACATGATCTTCTCTATCCCATGGGCCTCAGATCGGAGAGGTCATGGATAAAAATGTAGAAAGACGAGTCAAGGAAGAGTCATATTCAATTTGAAGCGTTATGGACGAAACACCATTCAATAATGGCAGCATGACACAATAGATTATACTGGATATTTATAAAAGGTAGGCCGACCAGACAACATAATAAAATAAAAGTTATGAGCGGCCATAAAGAGAAGGCCAACATCTGAGAACAGTTACTAGGGGTTACACAAAGCCGTCTTGGCTGAGGCTATGCTGAATTCTAACTGCCCGCCAAGAATTGCATGCACAGGTGATAAAGTTTGTGCAAATCATTTTGCTGCTCATTGCAAAACCTTGATGTGATTGTTCCAGAGTTCACAAACGATTATCATAATGCACATTTCACACTTTTACCCCAATTGCTTGGATATAATACATGCACCTAAGATGATTTATTTATTGAACTAATAATACCTGTTCAAAATTACACAACTTCACGGCAAACCATTTCCATTTCAAAATGCAATTCAGACATCCGAGAAGACTATTAATTTCATGACAATGATACAAATGCTCAAAACAGAATTGTTGCATTACTCGTATAGTAATGTGTAGTTCCTAAAAACAAAATTCCATGTTTAGATAGTGAAAGGATAATGAGGTCAACTGACACTAATTACTGTCCAGTAGAACATGAACCAACTGGACAACATTATCCATGGATGTAATATTTCAACTTCATTCTTTACAGTATCAGACACTGTTTCTATGGTCTCATTTATCACTATGCCGGATCATATCCACCTACAACAACAACATACAGTAGCGATAATGCAACATGGCTAACAAGGCCAGATTTAAGCATGCAATGACATGACGGCAGCCCAGTGTCAGGCCTCGAGTCGCTTCCCAAGATGTTTGGCTGATAAAAACTCATAGCAATCTGATATAAAGAGCATTGGTAAGCATCATTTACTTAACAAGATCAATGACAAAGAAGAAAGATGTTTGACAGTTTTATTTTCATATATCAAAACCGAAAGACAGCATCACCATGTCAATGTCGGTCTGGAGGATAGAGAAAAGTAAAACAGATGACTGAACAAGACACCAGTGGGCCAAAGCACTGGTTGTCAGTGACAATGGCCTGCTCACTCCAAACCCTGAACAGTAGAATACAAGTGTTGCTGCCTGTCACTTGCCCCATTGATCTATGACACTGGGGCTCACAGGCTATTCAATATTAGGAACGCCCTTACATTACATACTCACATTTACAGACGTAGACCACCTCTAGGTACCGTCTTGCGCCAACACACGGGCCATTAAAAGCAGCCACCTTACAGCGACGCTTCCCATCACAGCTGTGAGTACAGGGATGTGTGATTGAAATAAGGGTTTGTGTTCCAGTGTTAAAGTAAAGCCAGCAGCATTCATGTCACAATAATCTTGAGCAAGGCAATCACGATAACAAATATCCTGAAAATCTAAATATGCTTTACAGAAGATAAACTGAAATAACTTACATTTTGTTTCAGTGTCTTGTGAATGTTTTCAAAATAATTGTAACCTCTTTATGTGGGCAAGCTGACACAAAAATATTTGGTGACAAATGACTGGAAAAATGTAAGCCAATAAATAGAAAATACATACAATTGTACTGTACTAGTGCGTTAAACAGCAATTTAACGCAAGTATTATTCAGATAAAATCATACATCGTCCCACCACTACACATGTATGACAAATAAAATTACAATGCTTGGAGCTGTTTTAAAGTAAATCTTTCCACATCAGTCTTTAAGCCCCATTTAAGTTAAAGTTCACTGTCCAAGGATGTGAAATGCACCTTTGGGACACATAGTCAGTGTCATTGATACCAATTGGGATACGGCAGAAGGAAGTGTCTGGGAGAAACGGTGGGATGGGACACGTCTGATCAGCGTTTCCATACGCAGCACTGATGATGGATATTACACGACCCCTGCCTAAAAGGAGAAGAAATGTTGGAAGATATGGAAACCATCTGTATCAACACACTGAGCTTCGATCACCCCAGCTCTAAGTCTGACTCCACCCACTACAACTTTTGAAAAACTCATCAAGGAGCCGAGTGAGGGGATGGGCTGAGAGGGGGACCCGTTAACATTTTAATGTGATTATGTACAGTATGAGCGGATTGAGTGTACCGCTGACGACCAGACAGGTCCTGGGGTGAGCAGATACGTGTGGTTTTCAGCTCATAAAAATTTAGATGTTCATAAAATTGGGACTTTTGGAAATATTAACACCAGCATTGTGTCTTACAGATCAATAATTTAGTTTGCACATCACACTTCTTTTTAGGGTGTAGATACACTTCAACAGAAGATACTGGTACTGTGCAGGAGGGGTGAGCTTTGAGCAGCATTGCTTGGTGACAGGTGAAACTTGTCTCCCCCCGGGAGACAGGATTAAAAACGGTAAACACTAATTTAATCTTTTGTGACACTGGTGAGAACATTTAATCAAAGTATAGTTTTTATAATGAGAACTGGTCTATATGGAGCCAACACATATTTTAATGAGAGCTGGAAGAGCAACATGTTAGAAAAGGAATTACCTTCCATGCCTATCAATATCTTTTGAAAGAGTTGACACACACACACACACAAGAATCATTAGAAAGTAATGTTAGAAATGTACACTCAATCGTAATCTACCCCTGGTCTGTAGTGACCAAGTTAAATCAAGGTAATTGAAACCAACCCACAGACAGTGTGGCTTAAATCAAACATCACAAATAGCCATTTATACAGTGGGCAAACCTCATCCAGTCCCCCTGCTTACCTGTAAACCCCATTAGGTGTTGCCAGATTAAATATATTTCTTTAATTAAATAATGTTTGGGAAGGAAAATATGTAATCTATTTGTCATCCTATAATTATAGTTCACGAAATGCATTAACTCACTTTAGAATATAATTAATTATTAATATCTTAACAGAAAATGTATTTTGCCTTTCTGTTATGGCAGTTCATTAGACACCTGCAGCAGAAGCACCTGATGCCTCCCATACTGATGAATGGGTTAAAATATCATAGGCTTAGTTAATAGAGGTTCAAACAGGTCAAATCTATACTGAGCAGCAGGGGGCAGTGCTGCCCAATACACAGTTTTGGCCCAAGCAGGGTCCAATATAATCACGTCTTTGTTTTAGAATGTTTACAGTACCAGATAGAAAAATATATATGTTTTATAATAAATGCTTTATTTATGAACACAGGCTACATTTAATGTTAAATAATGATATTCAATACTGTACATTGCATTTTACATTGGGAAATTCCCCTGCCCGTCTTTAGGAAGGTGAGACAGGATCACGCCAAGAACGTGAGGCAGAGGGCCGCTGGAGCCTGCTTGGGACAAAACCTCGAGCTGGGCAACACTGCCCCCTGCTGCTTAATACAGCTTTTACCTATTTGTAACATTTAGTACAAATACATGTTGAACTTTTATAAATAATACATATATAAATTGACTTCTGAAATATGTTTTCAATCAGATAAAGACAGCACCGTGTAAGTGTACTTGACAGTGAATTATTGCTGTGTACTTATTTTGGAAGCTGCACAGCAAGATTGTTGCTAAAGCGTGTTTTAGTGGACTCCAAATATCTCTCTTCTGCTTATAATCGAATGTGTTTAATGCAAAATAAGTAGGCTGGTGGGGTTGGTTTAGGGTTAACCCTAACCCTAACCCTAAATTTTGTGGTGTTAAGTGTATGTGGTGTTGACATATTCATTGATGCTACTTAATTTGTAGGGGGTCTACAGCTTATGGAGCCTCAATCTTATATTGCATATTTCACATAGATACAAACCTTATTTGAAGTTTAGAAACAAAAATATGCGCACAGTGCAATTGAAATCAGATTAAATAAAATATCATCAGAAAACAACTAAACCCACTTTGGGCAAAACAACACTGCCCTCTGCTGTTTATCACAGATACAGATTTGACCAATTTGTAAAGTGTATCAGTATGGGAGGTATCAGGTGCACAAATGAGCATCTGCTTCTGCTGCAGGTGTCTAACTGCCATAACTGCCATAATGAAATGGCAAAATATGTTGATAAAATATAACTTAAAATATAAGATTTTCATACATTTTAAGGTTATGTACTACATTTCACAGAATGCTTATAAGTGACAAATATTGTACATATTTTCCTTTTCAAACATGTATTTTATAAAATACAATAATTTATCTGGCATCGCCAAAGGGGGCATCCAGTTGAACTAGGGGAGGGCAAGAGGTTTGCCCACTCTATAAAAGGATGTTTCTGCTGTGTTGTGTTTAGTTTTCTAGTTATCAACCCTAAAATGAAGCTCTCCATTGGTCTAATGATAGTTGGTGAGTTTACTTGAATGATGAGTGTATTTAGAAAGCTGCACAGACAGATTGACACTAACAAAAATGTGTATTCTTAACAGACAATTTCCCTCTTTAGGTTAAAATGGTGATTTTGCTGTTGTTGTTGTGCATATGTAATTTGTACAGTATTTGCACCATCTCAATGTTAAGCAGTGTTTGTTTTCCAGTGCTAGCAGCAGTCTGTTGTACACTCACAACTGCAGGTAAATATCTACTGATGCTATTTCCAGCCTTTGCCACACTTTAGATAAAAGCATATAGCCTAGGCTAAAGGACATGCAGCACATGTCAACCCCTGTAATCATACAAGGGATGGTCTATGCCATAAATGTGTTATATTGCAGTACATGGTTCCTCTTCAGCAAAATCAGGCCTACAAGCATTTGAGAAGCATATTGCTGTTGAAATGAAAAGATTAAAATGTTTTTTTGGGACAAAGAGTATTTGACACAAACTAGGCTTAAGGTGAAAAACTGTTATTTTAGGCAGGGGTCGTGTAATAGCCGTAATCAGTGCCGTTTATGGCAACAATGGTCGGACAACTTGCCCTTACCAACCGCCTTTCGCTACAGTTCGTTGTTTCATGCATGTCCCTGCCTCAGTTACTGCCTCAGTGGCCCAAAGGTTAATTTCACAATTTTGTTTTGGGGAAAAAATAAATAAGCATTGCCATTTAGTTGGCCACTTGTATCATTAAATGGATGCTGCCACAAACCCTTGACTCAATCGTACAACCCCTTGTATTCATAGCTGTAATGAGAAGCATCGCTGTAATGTTGCAGCTGTTAGCAACCCATGTGCTGGACCCAGAAGGTACCTAGAGGTGGTCTACAAATGTAAATGTAAGTACCTACTGTACTGGTCAATGTATTGGGTGCAACCTCATGAAGATTGGAATTCATAGACTAATGTGTACGTACCTACCACAGGTGAAAATGTTGTTTGGACAGACTGGATCTGTGTAATTAGTTACACCTGTATAATGCTCAAAATTTAATCTTAATATAGATGTATTGGTAAGCGCAACGTGGTAAATAATTTTCCAACAAATCATATCATGGTAATTGGAATTGACTGGATTAATAATGTATTAATAAAGCATGTTTGAAAAAGTGATTGAGCGGGAGGAACCTTTTAAAATGTGTTAATACATGGGGGGGTGGGGGGACTGTGACCCACTTTAAAAAAGCCAGGGTGGCACAGTATCCTGTTTACAATGTCTGTAACTGATTATCATGTAGGGGTTTTCAGCTCATGGACATTGACAACACTGCTTACAGTATCAAACTACAAATAAACTGTCAATCCACACTTTGCGTGTTTGACTATTGATATAATAAAAATATATTTTGCATAATACTGCTCTTGAGATTAGGTTTATAACCATCCTTGAGTGAGAAACTTCTGTGCACACAACCCATTAAAGATGAGCCAACACCTATATTAGGCTACTCAATTTGACTGGATTCATTATATTGAGCATTGAAGATTAAAGTTGTTCGACTGGGTTGTTAAAGGAAATGGATTCTGAAATCTGATAATGAAATGTAATCCAATCTGAGTTTTGCTCAAATCTCGTTTTCTTTTGTTCAAACCCTTTGAGCAGGTTTTAAAATAACTTTGATCCAAAACACTGGATTAATCTGATTCTAGCAGGAGGTTGGATTACAAGTGAACATTGTCAGTGTATCTATCACTTTATTAAAATGTACTTGGCAATTGTAAGAACACGTTTTGTCAAATTGTCTATTAGCTTCCCATTCTAGGTATTGCTGGGGAAAAAAATTGTTTCTACGCAGCCATAGCTCTGTAAATGGAAACCCGACTGATGTAGATGTCATAACGCTATCGTAAACTTGGCAATACCTTCACGATGTGGGGCAGAGCTTCTGAGGAAGCACCACATAAGGCCTGACAGTAATTAAGTATAAAATACAGTAAAGGCAGTTGTCAATACCAAACTACTTACAATATATTAACGCATTCTCTATAATGCTTTAATTTGTCATGGGATTGACTGTTTAAAGGAGATGTTTGTATTATATTGTCTTCAAATGTTTAAACTGACCCCACACTAGCAATTCCACCCGTTTTTCACGTAGCCTAAAATTACATTGTGACGCACTCCCCAATTTAGAGCACTGGTAATCTGGATTTGGTAATTTTACAAAGTTTAGATCTGGATTAGAGTAAACCAATCATATGTTGCATTGGAAAAAGTGTTATAATGGAATACCTGATCCCAGGTAGCAAAATATGGGATTTTCATATCTGAATAATTTTGATTAAATATTGTCACCATCTAGTGTTGAACAGCCCCTGAGGCTTATTTGTGCACCTGATACCTCCAAATTCACTCAATTGAGCAGCAGGGGGCAGTGTTGTTCAGCACAGTTTTGTGCCAAGGAGGGACAGTGGCCCTTTAATGCCTCACAAGTCGTGAGACAAGTCACTTTTATTTATATAGCCCCTTATAACATTATGGTCTCAAAGGGCTTTACAACTCCAATCACATCTGATTTTAAGCAGAAGCAATTAAGAACAAACTTTAGACAGCAAACATCTTACTGTAGCCCACAGATTCCTAAAATTCACAACACAACGTTAGTCCAGCTTTAAGTAAACTCACACACTGATGAGGTTTGTCTGGTTAACATGATTTCAGAGGATGACTACAAATTATTTAAACACACAGCCTTTTATACAGTACAACCTCATCCTTACTGATTACCTGTAAGCCCCATTAGGTCAAGCTAGATAAACAGTTTTTCATCTAATGTTTGGGGAGTAAAATATGCATTAATTCTATAATTTCCTAAATGTATTAACTAACCTTAGAATTTACTATAAATATCTAAACAGAAAATGGACTGCAATTCTGTTATGACAGTTCATTAGACACCTACAGCAGAACCAAGGGCTCATTTGTGCACCTGATGTCTCCTATTCTGATAGATGGGTCATAGACTTAATCAGTGGTTGGGGGGGATTTGGTCTAGAATTTGATGGGTTACGAACGTATCTTCAGACAAACCTAGTCTCAGAGTAACAATGGGCTCTTCAAACACTTATCTAGCTTACAATATAGCAATCTGTTGACATCCAGTGAACAAATGTGTCTATATATTTCATTTGACTATTTCCTAGGTTTGTCATAAGAGCTCATTTTAGCAAAGACCCTTTCACGTAAGTTCATGGGCCTACTTACTTTATTCATGTCAGTTCTCACTTAAAGTGCTCTAGTAATTCAAGTATTACTACAGCAGCAAACTACTGTATGTACAAGATAAAGGATGAATTGCATCCTGAGCAGTGAATGACATGCCTCCTGTGCTGTAATCCAAACTCCTGTTTGTAATAACACCTTTTAAATGTACTTTGCAATTCTGTTTTGGCAGTTTATTAGACACCTGATAAATGGTTAATTGACTTTGCACAGTGGCCGGTTTGGGCGGGGTAATTTGGTCTAGAATTTGATGGGTTACTAACATCTTCAGCCAAACCAAGTCTCCAAGTAACAATGGGGCCCTTCAAACACTTATTTATCTTACAATATATACACATCTGCTTACATCCTGTGAACATATTTAGCATTTTGTCTATACATTTCTGACCATTTCCTAGGTTTGTCAAGAGCTCATTTTAGCAAAGCCCCTTTGACATGAGATCAAAGGGCCTGCTGGCTTCACTCATGTCAGTTCTACCTTAACATGCTCTAGTAATTCAAGCATTACTACATCAGCAAACTATTGTATGTACAAGATAAAGGATGAATTGCATCCGGAGCAGTGAATGACATGCCTCCTGTGCTGTAATCCAAACTCCTGTTTGTATAACAGATGTGAGAACACCATTTAAATACAATGCATGGAATCTTAACCCATAGTGATGTACAATTCCTATCTGCTTTTTAAAGGACTACAGTAGTAGTTGCACTGTATGGTCACCAGTTTATGTCTCAGGGGCCTGACAACTGCACAAACCATATTTCTGCGTAGGCTCTAGTATCAGAGCCTCGGACATAGTCTTCCTGAGCTAGATGTCAGGTAACCTTTTCTAAAGTAGAGTCTACTCAAGAACTAACAGAACTGCAAAGGGTATTAGTAGTTTCATTTTTATTAAATCAGTACTGCAAGTGTTGTTAAGGAGCTAAAAGAAAGCAAAACAGCATTAAGCCCCCACAGTTTAACAGGGGACCCCCGTAATGGGTCCTCCAGATTATTTGATCACAAACTGTATTTTCTTCCAAAAACACTTTAATTTAAAGACAACCTGTGCTATGGATAGCTAAATGTCAGTTGTAATGGTTTAGTTTGTGAAATACTTTCAGATATGGCACTATAGGATGCATTACACATTGGCCCTCCAATTATTTTACACCACATGTGATAAAACACATCACAGTGACCCCCTATCAGCCAAGGGGTCCTTGAGCAGAGTAACTTTGAAGACCTCTGCAGTACATCATCTGAACAGGCTTTGCTGTAGATTTACAGAATATGTTGAAATGAAGACTGAAACATTTATAACCGGCAGGAGAGTACATGACATTTGCCTATGAATTCCTACATGAAAGCTCAATTACAGCACACCAGATATCAGGCTTACCTACCATGTAGATGCCTAGTTACAGGTGTAGGCCACCTCTAGGCACTTGTAGGTTCCAGAACATGGGTCTCCAAATTTGGTGTTGGATGCCACAACTTCACAGTAACGTTTCCCATTACAGCTGAGAATACAGGGTAGAGTGATTGATGAGGAGTTGTATTGCAAGTAGGTGTATAAACAAAGCGGAACTCACTTTGCAGACACATTGAAAGCAGTGTCTTATACATTGTAGTGTTACTTAAGGTCAATCCCAAGTAGCATTTAGTTTTATGGCGATGACTTGATATTTGTACTGTGAGGGACGCACCCTCCAGAGCTCCGCCCCCACATAAATAATGTCGTGCCAACGTATGACAGTGTGGTGCATCACTGTAGAAAAATATAAACACCTGTTGACCACTGAGACAGTGACGGGATTTGAGCAGTAGATGTTCTGAACTTGAGTGACAGGCAGTTTGTAGATGCATGTAGTCTGGTCACGGCGGCCATAATCAGCACCGATGATGGACATCACAAGGCCCTCGTCTAAGGAAGGGTTGTCAGTAACTACTAATTTAAGTACATCCAGGTTTGAACACTAATAATTATAAACCAACCTAAAGATAAAGCCCACTATTGAAGATAAATATAAAACTGAACACAAGTTTAAGCCATTATGTGACCCATTTAATAGTAAAAACATTATACTAATCTGTTTATTGCCAAATGTTTAAATACTGTAGGCATTATTGGTGTAAATTAAAAATAGAAAACTTACCACAGGTTAATTCACTGAAAGAGTTTTCACATACTTGAGCTGAAAAGCAACATGGTATCTATCTTTGGTCAGATGTAACAAATAAAAACATGGTAGCCTACATATGTTCTCTCCATTAATGGCCTAAACAATATAGGGCAGTGGCTCTGAAAGAGTCTGATTTAAACAGGACACTTTAAAAGAATGCAACTCACTTGCTGCCACACAGGTGTAGGTGGTGTCCACATACTTGAACGTGCCAGGACAAGGGTCAGAGGTCTGGAAGATACTTGAAGTCACCTCACAAAAGGTCTTTCC
>JAODUE010025511.1:0-22715 GCA_027564755.1 Amblyopsis hoosieri
AAGGGAGGTTTGGGGTCCCCTGCTGGAGCTGCTGCCCCCGCGACCCGACTCTGGATAAGCGGATGAAGATGGATGGACATGCAGTAGACCTATGTTAAAATAACAAGTACTTATTAAGTTTGGACTTTCCAAATCATTACATTTATTAAATTAATTTGTGTAAAAATTCCCTGTTGACTCATCTATTATAATATTTCCTGCTGACACAGCCTCTATCAGAATATCAAACCACACAATAAACAAGTTTGCAGAGGGTCGGCCAACAATAACAAACATTAGCAAGCCATTGTCTCGGTGCCTGGTTCCATTATTCCCATACATACAGTAATTTGCCCCCCTTTGCCCGTAATTGTATTGTAAAATCCATTATCATCTGAGTCCATGCTAATCCTATTTTGGTATCTGGGCACTGGGATAATTGTTGAACTTTCTGTCAATGTGTGGGAATACAAATGCAATCCTGGCAGTGGTGTCACTGCAGCTGTTTTGCAGGCTATTAGTTATAAAATCCCCCAAAAAATGTTTCAGATACCTTTAAACTCTGGAGCTGGTGGTGATGTTACTGTACCTGGAACAGTGGCCTTCTGGCCCATGGAATGACTGGATTGTTTCCAGTGCTTGGTTCAATATGGAAAGATGGTGATACAGACAGTCTGACCAATAATATATTCCCCTTGCTTGATGCGCAAGTAAGGGGAAAGTGAAGTGTTCACAGTTGCATGTAAAGAGTGTCAAGCGCAGACAGCTGTCAGAGAGCAGCTCTTTCCATAGAGGCACTTAAAACCCAATCAATCAAAACACCTGTCTGTGTGTGTATATTTGGGTTATATGAGGTATATGCGTGCTATATACAATATGGACTGTATGCAATAATTGCATTTAAAACTACATTTGGCAAATCTGAATGTATGAACGTTCTCAGTTTATTTACAGCATGATTCGTGAGCTCATTATTCATCTTAATCAAACAAAATCGCAATGTCAAGTTAGCTATATTATTTGGGGCACCACTGCATAAGAGATGGTTTGCAGACCGTGTGCAATATTTATTATATTTGGATACAAAAATAAATGCTAATAAATCAATAGGATCTCTGCTGATCTCGCTGATATGGACGAAACACACGGTGCTATGAATGCACAGTAAAATGATTACTGCTCTATTTCCTGTGGCTAAACCCAGTCAGCAGCTGTGGAGAGTGACTCCGCTGTGCCTCCAGGAGAATGGGTACCAGATGGGCTACATCTCAGCTACCGGCACAGCCTTTTTGGTTCTGGTTCCTGTAGACTCCAGTGGTCCATTACAGCACTATTGCCTCACAGCAGGAAGATCCTAGTTTGACTAGCCAGACTGTGGCCACCTAGAGCCTTTTCGTTGTGGTTTGCATCGTTTGCATATTTTTCACGTTTCCCCAAGGTGCTCTGGAATCCCCCACCCTAAACGACATGCATGGTACTGTTAGGTTAATGCGCCTGCTTTAGAGCTGGCTCTTTATAAGCACAGAACCGTACAGTTGCTGTCCACTGCTTAAACGCAGAAGACAAATGTCCCTACAGGGATTAATAATGAGGAATTTATATACAGTAGATGCACCCAGATAGCAGGCTAATAGTGGTAGCAGGAAAATAGTTGGTGATGAATGTCTGTTTGGTAAATCAATTATTGTGGGCAGTTAGAAATATGGCTTGTACAATTTAGGTTTCTGAAGATATTAACAAGTTTACTATTGATGTACTTTTTTCTAGCTTTTTATCACGACTTATGTTAGCTTGACACACATTTTCTCCAACAGCACACAACATCCATAATTTGAATGTGTCCATACAAAGTGTGAACAAATATATTCATATTGACCCAGGCTCATTAAATATTCATGAGACACATTCACAGTAATGATTCTGGCATCATGAATTGCTGGGCAAAATATATGGCTCCCAATTACTTTGCCATCAAGCTTTATTGGCCATCCACTATATCATATAGTCTTGAATCATAACAAGAGGCCGTACCACAACCCCCTGCAAACCCCCCTTCCATTCTTCTTATTGAGAGCAAGAGGCATGTGATTCAGACTTCCTCACTATCAACCTTGAATTGTGGGGACTGGAAGGTGTGATACATTTGGGGAGGTGTTGAGAGGAGTGCAAGCTTCTCAGCACATACCCCCCAATAGTTTTAAACCCCCCAGAATACTGTGACACTCGTTTCAGCATAAAGGAATACGACACTATGCTCTCACTCATTACACTATAAATAATTGTATTTTATTGATCTACATTTTATTTTAGAATATCAAAAAATAATAATAATAATAAATAGCCAAAGCTATATAACTAGTCAAATAAACTTGGCGTGTCGTAATGTGTGGCTAGACAACGTATAACAAGTTATATGTGTGTGTGTGTGTGTGTGTGTTTGCGCATGCGTGCGTGCGCGTGCGTGTGTGTGCGTATGTGTTTTGGCATTCCGTGACTATGCTTCCAGAGTGTGAGAGTTTTGCGTTCTGTTGGATGTGGTGAAGACGGAGGCCTCCCGCTCAAAGGCTGGCGGCAGAGTGATTTATTTGTTTGCTTTCCCTGCCGTCTTTTAATAAGAGCCTTCTCAATGACTGGCTTCCTCTGGCTCCATCATTAAACCACTCTGATACATGGTGACGAACACAAACCTCTAGATATGTGAAAGATACCATTACTACAAGTAAATACATATTAATGGGAATCATAATTGATTTCTGGGTAAAAGTGGAACTTGTGAAGCCCTTAGAGAGCACAGTTATGATTAAGGGCTGTACAAACAAACTTCCTTTAATGAGAAGATGAAAGGGAAGTAGAGACAGGAGAGAGAGAGAGAGTGAGAGAGCAAGAGAGACAGAGAGAGACAGAGAGAGAGACAGAGACACAGAGAGAGACACAGAGAGAGCGAGAGAGCGAGAGAGAGAGAGAGAGAGAGATACATACATGAGGCGGAGCTCCAAACCATTCCCTCATTCATTATTCAGTACTGACTGCAGAGAAAAATCTATAGAGTTCACAAGGAGGGGAATGAGTCAGCAATAACACGGTAGGGTGGAGATGTAGGGGGCTTGTTTGGAACAGGCTACACAGGTGGGCAAATGCCGATATGGAGATTCGTGGCTAAGGACTCCTACAGCGAGCAGCATTGAGGCTAGAGGGGACAGAAGAAGCCAACTTGGCTGACACGCACTGTGGCAAAGGATAAGGCAAACACATTGCCATTTGATTAATAGAATCATTCCCATGAGCTATACCACACAATAGAGCTTAATTAGTTTGGCTAACCACTGGCAGACTCTGTCTGAAGGTTTAGGACACCATTGGGATTAGCCCAAAGCTTCCTGGAGATGGCTGACGATGGTCAGCCATCTCCAGGAAGTCGCCAGACAGTAGAGGTTACAGTACATAGCAATGGTTGTCTGTTGAAAGCAGAGAAGGCATGCTTTAGTGATGAATGGCATATAGCTCGCTAGCATTCATCGCCACGCATGACTTTGTATCGTGTGGCACCACAAGGGGCCACAGTAATTTCCACAGGCTTCTCTGAAGGCCACCCTAATGCAGAGGAAACAGGATTTTGCCTAATGTGATCCTTTGACATGGAAATGCCGTCCCGCGGGATTCTTGGTGCTGCCTGTTACCGAGCCGAATTAATGAATTTTTAAATAGGGATTGGAAATAATTGTTTACTTTTTACCAAAGGACTGCGAAGATCAGAACTTATATTGAGATGCAAACAACCAATGCATTCTGGGCAGGATTTATTGTAGACACACTGGGAGATGTGTTTGGTTGTACTGTACCTGCCGGCACTTGTAATCTCTTCAGAGAACTCCTCTCAATAATGGAAACTTTTTTTCCCTCTCTTTCAAGGTTTCACATCATCTGTCTTCACCTCTGGAAAACTTTGTTTCACACTGTTTGCTGCACTCTTTCACTATTTTTGTAGTATTTTGTCTTTTCTCTCTCTCCCATCCTACCTTAATACCCTACAATTAAAGCCTAAAGGGAAACCGTTATATCCTCTGAGCTCTCAACTATTATATCTGCTTCACTGCTGCTTGAAAAATGTCCACTGTCTGCTTTCACCCAGCATGACACATGAGAGAATGGATTGTGGGCCAGCTATTCCCCACCTCCCCCCCCCCCATCACCCTCCTCCTTCTGCTCCTCATCCTAATGCACACCCACTAACCTTGTTTTCAGGTTGCTTGGAGCCACACAATCTTATACACATTATGTTAGCATATAGTGACCTGTATGTTTCTTATTAAGCATGGCCACACGCACACATGGGTACGCACAGACACACGCGCAATTTGTGTGTTGACGCTAAAAGCTAGTGGTAGCTTCGGCTAGGTGATCTGTCACTGGCCAAGGCTAGTTAGCTTGCGTGTTTCCATTGCACTCAGACTGTTAATCATCGTGACAAAGCTGTAGCATACCGCAGGGCCGCTTAACAAACAGTCCCGTTTACAATGCGGGCAGGAAGTCCCTGTGGATGAAGCTGTTTAGAGGCAGAAAACAGACATGAACAGGGCTTGGTCGGTAATGTGCAAACAAACACACGCGGTAAGACTTTTTCCATCCTTCTTCATAGCCCCACACACATCTACAGTAGTTGGCATTTAGTCATGGGGAATATGCATGTTTGGCGCACGGGAAACAACAATGTACAAACTCTAGGACGGCATAGTAGCTCTCAAAAAGAAGAGAAATATGAGGGGGCTGTAGGAGATTATTGTAGGGATTATCAATAACATTCATCTGAAAATGGTTTGAGATATGAACTGCTGTGAAGGTTTCCGGCCTCGTCCCCTCCTTTCTTTTCCATTCCCTTCATCTTGGCAGGGCAAATCTACTGTACACACACACACACACACACACACACACACACACACACACACACACACACACGCACACACAAACAGACTCACTGATATACAGATAAACACCCTATCATTCATTGTCGTGCCCTGATAGGCCTCTTATCACAGCACACTGTAGGAACCCATTTGAAATCCTGCTGGAGTGTAATGCAAAACGCTCCACTCGCCGGTTCTGTGGACACGAAAACGAAAATGATACTCAGGAGCTGTGTCAGGCTGCCAGTGATATCACTGATAGGATACAGAAAGAGCACATCTACCCTGACACTGTCTCACCGTCGCCAAGAAAAGAAAATTGTGGTGGTCTAAGGCTTCTTGTTTGTGTTACGTTCATGCAGAATGGTGTTTCCATTAAATCTGTTTTAGTAAAAGTGTCACGATTTGAAATGTATCATTTAACTTCTCTATGATTTTTCATTGTCACAGACAAAGGCTGAAATTACAGATTACTCATTTTCTTTTTTTAACCACATCATACGTCTGAATTATGTAGAGTTATGTTCAAGTTTTGTAAATATTTTGCAGGTTTCGTTCCTTTATATGGAAAGATCTGAGTGATCTGAGCGGAATTCATTTTGTTTGTCTGACTGAACCCTCTAAAACTGAACAAACGTCACGCCATGAGTTATGTTTACTCCCAGGCTGTCAGTAGGCCATGTGACATTAGTTCTAAACATGTCAGGCGCTTATGGCTTATTTTTGTTATGGGACTAATCCTTTTGATTTCTAGATTGGTTTTATTAATGACTGCCAGATGATAAATGAAGGCAAAAGAACGACCACCGTGATTGAGAGAGTGCAGAGAGAAATGGAGTCATAATAAAAGGGCTTTTATAGCAACTTTGGCCATTTTTGTTGACTTTGAAGATGCCTATAGATCATAGTTTCAGTGTTACACCAGAGTTGGCTAGAAATACATTATTTTTTCACCAGTTTAGTGCAAACTCTCTATTTCTCAAGCCTTTCCTGTTCAACATACAGCATGGGGCTCATTCTTAATTCCCTTGCACTTTAGTTCCTGACCATATATGGCAGTAAACCTGATGGTGTCCTACACAATGTCATTCTTCTGAGCATCTTATCGCTTTGGCTTGCTTCTGTATTCGCTCACACACAAGCATATCGTCCACGGTGGTATGCAAAAGCAAGAACGCTTCAGCGACAGGCAGAAAGGGGGATGTTGTAGTTTGTTAAATTTGAGCAAGGAATGAGGTGATAGCGAAGGCACATGGCAATATGGCTCCTGTCAGCACACAATATGTCTAATCCCTTCTGTTAGATAAACACACGTGCGCGCAAACACGCACCCTTGTAAATACACAGAGCCCATACATATACATCGTTTAGACTGCGCTCTGATAATGAGTCATACAAATCCATACAGTTTGCTTTCATAAATGTAAATTCACAACTTTCTTAATCTGTTAACCATATTTTAACCATGTTTCATTGATGTCTGTGACACTTTCTTGTTTTAGCATCCAGACTTATACAAAGATCACTTATCAGTATCCTATGTAGCCTATTTTACAATATTTTGCTATAGTTCTACTGCTTATGTTTCTGTCAGTCTACTGTAGTTAGCATCCAACTGGATAGGCCTACAGTAAATTTGGATTTAAAAAACACCTGGCTGTGCATGTCACTTATGGGTTGAAGTTAATTGTTAGTTGCATTAGGTTAAAGCAACTGCTGAAGGTTTGTGTATGTTTACACCATTGCTTACCATGGACACAATAAAATGATGCAATGCAAAATATATTTTAAAAACCTCTCGGTTTCTGGCTGTATATAAAGATATATCAGTTATATACGTAATTCCGGAGCAGAATTGGCATTTAGCCAGCATTCACCATGCAACCACTTAATTGAGGAGAAGTCCTTTTTTTAGAAGAAGCCACATGGCCATGGTTTGAATGCAAATCTGCACCATGTCGGTCACTTACATTTATGCACATGCACATAGTGTGCTTGACTCACTGTGTGCATGTTAACAGGGACCTGTGTAAGCTCAACCCAGCCCATGGGTATGACATAAATGCAAAGTGTGTGTGTGTTGGGGAGTGGAAGGGGGGGAGAGTTCCTATTCTGTGCCTTCGATGTATCTAGACCAGCACAGCACTGACATCATCCCACCGCCACCACAAATACCCCCCCACCCCCCCTTCCCCCACCGTCCATTTGAGGGATAGAGCTGTGATCGGAGCGGTGGCCTTCCTCCATCACGGTTCCTCTCTTCTTCTCCCACGGCCAGAGTCCGGTGCCACGGCTCCAGCAGAGCTCCAGAGACAGCCTGCCACTAAATCACTGCCAGCCCAGCCAGGAGGCCTCATCGCTGGGAGGAAAGCAGGCGGCGTCGGGCCGACCTCTGCGGGGGCTCGACCGCCATCTGTAAATCAATCTCCCACAGTTTCCCAAGACCGCCTCATGGAGTTCAGGGACATGGGGGTTGTGCCCTCAGAGGTCATGGGGAACAAAAGGGTGGGCTCCCCCACTGAAGGAGGGCTGAGAGAATGTTGGAAGAAGCAAGAATACTGTACTGTGTGTGTGTGTGTGTGTGTGTGTGTGTGTGTGTGTGTGTGTGTGTGTACGTGTGTGTGCGTGTGTGTGTGTGTGTGCGTGTGTGTGCGTTTGTGTGACACACACATCTAGTACACTGTTTTCAGCCTCTAGGATGTTACAGAATAATTCTTTAATATGTAAATATAAATGAATATATCAAAAGGGACATTTAGCTTTCAGTATTTCAGATGGAGTGCTTCATTTTGGTGAATTCAGTTAATTATATGAAAACATCCCTGACTAAAGATAGAGAGGGCACGCACGCACACACACACACACAAGCGGAGCACCTCTGGTCTGGGAGTGGGGTGAAAATAACTTTTTTTCCCTCTCATTTTCAGGCTTCATTCAAGGTTAGCCAAGCGAGAAAAAGCTTACCCCACCATGTTATAGTTCTTCATCTTGGCCCCATATCTTTCCCAGTAAAGGTGGTGGAGTCTGCTCTGCCTCCCTTTTGTTTTGCCGGCTAGATAATACACAGCAGCATACCTTTGTTGGAGGTTATATATTGCAAACAGTAATAAGTGATTGCTTGAAATGCTATTTTTAATAAAGCAAAATACTCTGACATCAGTAAGTGTAAGATTATCCATTACATTTCGTTTATATTACAGTAAATGTATGCTTTAATCGCATATCAAGGCAATGCAAGTCAATACAATAAATGCATTATTGTAATAGTATCGGGATACTATCATGAGGTTGTTATCCATATTTTATTGCTACAATGGAATGGCAGGTTTAGAAATGTAACAACCTTGTTGAAATGTATTTACATTATACTGTATATACAGTATGTCTTTATTCTTGTTTTGATATATGAATAATAAGTTTATTGGGCATCATAATACAGTAACAACCCTGAACAGTATCTCACTTAAGATGCCTTATGCCTGCATCTTATTCACGGAGCCAATCAGAATTAAATACATCATTCTAGCCTTCAGTCTTTCAGAAAAAAGATTGCCTGCACAGTGCATATTTATTGTATTGTATTGAATCAATATTACACTAAAGTTCAAGTATGAAGGCATCTTATAAAATATGTATATCCTACAGTGTGTGGTAATGATCAGTAATAATAATCATAAGTTGCGAAGTGGGCTTCAACTTTCAAGTTTAGGAGCCTCGACCAGCCTATTGATTATAAACCCGAGAGAAAGAAAGAGATAACTCGCCTTTAGGTCAGTATCTTGGACAATTGAAAAAGATTGTTTCAAAGATGAACACAGTGATGTACTGTACCACTGTTTCAATGAACACATGTGGACCCATCCCTGTTGTAAAATAGTTTGAGTGTGTGTGTATCAATGTGTTTAGAAATGGGGTTTCATGGAACACTGATGGTTTAATCATCGGCCAGGTGTACTTTATGCGCACTGCAGTTCTTTCTCTCAGCTTTCTATTCATCTCTGTGTCAGCACTGCAGCCAGGAGCTCAACGATGCCGTCAATATCTCCATGTATGGCCGAGTGCTGTCTGTTTGTCTGTGTGTGTGTGTGTGTGTGTGTGTGTGTGTGTGTGTGTGTGTGTGTGCAGCAGATGGTACTCTGCAGGGAGCAAGGTGTATATGACCCTCTCCTGTCATCCCTCTAGGACCCATAAAACATGTAGAACAAACAGGCTAATTAGACCTCTACTCATAGCCGCATGCATGTGCATGTGCCTGAGCACGCAACACACACACACACACACTGACAGGATAAGACACAGCGTAGCTGATTGTGAATGGATTACATTATGCACACAAGGGCAAAGGAGCTCAGGGACCAGATACATAGAAATAGTTTTAGTCCTCTCAAAAGGTTCTGGGTTTTCCAAGAGAACTGAGAAGGCCCATGTTGTCCACATTATAAAGTCACCTCGTCGCGACATGTCACCGCTTCACAACGGTGGTGTGCTTGCCATTTTAGACGTATTTATTATATGTGCGTCTGCTAGCAAGGTGGTCAGAAAGAGTCAGCCATCTTGTTTGCGTTAGCAAGGGGGGTGACCCATTGATATTTGTTAATGCGCTTCGGGAGAGACGGCATTCCACGTGAGGGGTGTTATGGTCTTACAAATTGTCTTCCTGGGACAAGCATGTACTGTATCTGCCCTGACTCACAAACAACCTTGTAGACACTGTCAGCTGACGAAGTGCAGGAGATGACTCTGTGACCTTGTGGTCCCCAAGACACAAAAGCTATTTTCTCCTCCAACACCCAAGAGGGTTGTCACCCTTATTTCTATTAACACCTTCACAGTGTAGTGCCTCGTATCTAGGGTTTCTCTCTGCTGCATGTAACCTGCTCTGCTGTCTGTCTCGGCATCCATCTTTTGTGTCTCTTCACTTTAATGTTCTTGCTAATTAGTTATTCCCTCCAAAAGGTTGATTCATGCACCCAGCACCAGTGTCACACTGATGACTAATCTTGGCTCTATACTTTTCTATTTCGACTATCAAGTGATACCAAGGTATAGGGCTCAAGCGGGGAGGGAGGAGGAACACTATCAATGCCAAATAAACAAACAAACACTTTCATAAACATAAATATTGGTATAAAAAACATTTTCACAGAAAGAAAATGTTTTAATATGCCTTAGATTAAGACAATACTAGTACAACAACAACCCTCTTTAGCATAAACCTTTCCTGTTTGGTCAGATGGCGATAATTACGATCTTTCTATAAATGCATACTTATAAATGCAATACATACTGTTTCACAAGTATAATATTGTTAGAAGTAAGAGATTTGCTGGATATAAAAAAATGTTATGCTTATAACACAAAAAAACTGTAAATATTGGTTTAGCCAGGCTAGCTAACTAGCCTAGATTTAAGGTCGGCGCAAGGCTATGTCACACGCAAACCCCACCCATGTCCTAGAGTCTGGGGCTTGGCACCACGGCACTGAGTGAGAGCAGGGCCCCTAGTGGCCGAGTAGCCCTGGTCCGTCTCAGTGGACAGAAACCTTTCTGGACTTTAGGGTTAAACACCAGTGTTAGGCACCAGTGGAAACACTGCAGTATAATTTATCTGGTAGATTGGATTTGAGGTCTGCATGTCATTTTGGAACAAACCTTACAACACCGAACCGTATTAGAAAGACTATTGAATAATATTTGCGTATTTGAGGTCATTTTTGTTTGGGACTGCTAGCTCTTCTATTTCCTAGCATGCATTAGCTAATGTTGGACCCATCCAGTAACTATGTGGCATGGTTGTGCATTCATCCCGCTGGACTTGCTTAGACAGATGTGCGGCTATACGCAATCCATCACATTATAGTGGGTGGGGTGGAGCTGATGGGACCTGGGTTTATTCAAACGCATCCTGGATTATCCACAGCCGTCTCTCTAAAAGAGACAGCCTGCAACACCAAAGCCATTGAGCTGATACATAAAGAAGTGATTCATTTGCTGATCACCTTTCCAATACAGTAATATTGACCTTTTTTGGATTACTTACAGTAAACCAATCTACGTGGTTATTTCAGAAACCACATTTTGGAATTGCAGATACATTTGTTACATATGACCATGACCATGATGGTATACTGTGAATGTCCTTCCACACTGTAAATTATGATCTTTGTATAATGTGCGGGGCCTCAAGCAAGGTCAACAAATTAGTTGGGGAGGTAGGATGTGTGTGTGTGCATGTTAGTGTGTGTGTGTGTTATTAGTTTTCCCTTGGGGTACCTTTTTTTAACCACAGTCAGTCCCCACCATTTCTCAGAGGAAAAAACAAGTTTGTTGGGGCTGGTACTTTTTCTCTACTGTGTGACTATCGAGTCACCGGGATTGTGTGTGTGTGTGTGTGTGTGTGCGTGAGTGTGTGTGTGATTTTTGAAACTGTGCGTGTGTATGGTCATGCATTAATGCATATGTGTCTTTGTGCCTGTGAGGGTTAAAGTGTGTGTGTGTGTGTGTGTGTGGTGTTTTCTCCAGAGTAAGGTAGAGATAAACGGCCGTGTTTGTCAGTGATGAATGTCCTGCATCTGCGAAACACTGGTGTCCTTGAACCTCAAGGTCTACCATATGCTGCCCTGGACAACGCCAGGCCAGTGTGTGTATGTGTGTGTGTGCGTGTGTGTGGGAGTATGTGGGTGTGTAGTCTGATAAAGACGGCAATAGCAATATGATTGTGTATTTCAACTGAATTTTAATACACTGTATGTTTCAATAATAACCATTCTCCTTGGAGAGCTTGACATTTTATAACATATTAGAAAATATTACAGTTGTCAATTAGCATCCGTTTCAGTTCACTCTCATGCTAGACAAAGCTAAACGTAAATGAATATTTGACCACAATGGGAACCTCTGTGGTCCTTTTTTCTTTTTCAGCCATTTCCGCTGGAAATAGTCCCACTTTGGCTGTAATGAAACAAAAATTCGATCCCTCTTCCAGGGCCACCCCCGCTTCAGGTATACACAAAGAAACATGTTGAGAATCTAATAGTATCCACTAACATGTCAGCTGCCAGCATAGAAGATAGATGACATTGTCAGCTGTGACCTAAACAGTACACTGAGAGCCAGAAGTGTCGGAGAGGGGTGCCAGACAAACCCCGGTCCAGCTGGGAGCCAGGGAACCGGGGAAAGGCTTGCTGTTTGCACCAAGGGCCCCATTTCCCATAGATTCATGAGGTGTGAGCATTTTATTACATAAATATTATATGGAGAGATACAGTAGGTGTGTAAGCGTACACACAGTATACACACAGGATGTAGTTAGCTGCATTGTGTAGCCCTCACACTGGCCCTGATTGGCTCTGGAATGCACACGCATTGGCTTGTCCATTTGGAAGGACAGAGTGCGTACAGTTATACATTTTTGATGCACTATTTTAAAGCCCTACTGTGTTCAGTAACACTTGATATGTCCTTTGTGTCAGCTCTATTAGTTAACAAATCATCACATAGGACGTTACTTTTTGTTTTAGTGAATGGCAGATAAACTTACCCTGATATTAAGAGGTTAAAGACAGGCTAAATGTGTTTCACCTTGGCTAAGCTTTAATAAATATATTCAAGTAGTGTTTGTGTACTAGAGAGAGATGTTGAGTGCACCGGCAATATGACCATGACCATCCATTCTAATAGTCAAAACACCCGTCCTGACACAGAACAATATTCTCCGTGTCTCTCACACAAACACAGCCCGTGTCGTCCCCTTAAAACGATAGAAGGTTTTAAAGTAAACAGATGTCGAGTCGATGTTTGGAAAGAAATAAAGTTGAGAGGGAGAGAGATGGCGGGCCTTCTTGTATGTGTCATTCACACTTGTACATTATGAGAAATAGCAATAAATATACAATAATAATACCCCCTGACCCATCAAACTCTCATGGGTGAGGGAAAATAAGCTTTGAAGCGGTTTACTGAATATATCTACATTCCGCTTATTGCTCACTTTGTGACACTTTAATAACTCGTGTGGATATTTCGTTATCGGTTCACGTTACACACTTGTGCATGTGTTTACGTATTCGTCGCACAGTCGTATGCCTGGAATTTGTTCATTGAGGGTGAAGGCCTGTCTCTTCTCCCTATAAAGCCCAGATGTAGTGTGCACCTTCAGTCTCTTACTCCAGTTGCCTAACCCTCCCCATCAGCCAAACTAACGGGAACCCCCTTTTCTTTGCTTTTTCTTTTTTGATAGCTGGTCATGGCATTTATACCACTACATATAACACTGAATTAAACGTGCAAATACACATAATGTCCAAATTGTGATTTGTACTAATAATATACAGTGTAATGCGTCTGTACCTCATCTCTGAGGAGCACTTGACCTAATGTGAAAATGCGTCTAAAACATTTACAGCACTACTGGCAATTTTGGTTGTTTCATGAGTCAGTAAATGTGTGTGTGTGTGTGTGTGTGTGCGTGTGTGTGCGTGTGTGTGTGTACGTGTACGTGTGTGGACGTGCGTGCGTGCTACAGTATGTCCAGGCTATATGCCAGAAGGCCAGCATGAAAGAGTGGAATAGGAAAACAGCAGGTTTAGTTCTCCCTGAGTTTATTGTTTATATGGAACATAATTCAATTACCTCTCCTCTCCTGTTGCAAGTCATGAATAATATCAAAGTGCTTGTGTGTGTGTGTGTGTGTGTGTAGAACCTAATGAAAAATAGCAGCTTGAATGAGCTAATGGACTAAGGCCAATAAACACTGTTTAAGACACTCACAAGATGCAGCCACTTTGAAGGGTGATAGATGGTCTGAATTAAATAAAGGGGTCTTTCTTTCTTTCTTTCTCTCTTTTTTCTTTCTTTCTTTCTTTCTTTCTTTCTTTCTTTCTTGCACTCAGGCGTCCAAGCGCTGCCAAGCTGACTCCCTCGCTGGCTGTGGCTGAGCATGCATTGTGCTGCCTAGCTAATCGACCAAATCTTTTCTCTTGTGTTGGAGGAAGTGGGGGTCAATGGATAGGTGGGGTGGTGTTTGAGGAGGAAAGGGGGATCATGTGCGTTTGTGTGTAACAGTGAAAGTTTAATAGCGAATGTGTAACAATCCTTGGCGGTTGGAAATAATATCGCAAATATATTTTAAACACGACGACGTAAAGTTTAGCTTTACCATACGTTTATTCTCGGGAGAACGTGTTTAAATTCCAAGCTTACTGTGTTCCAATACTATCTGAAAAGGATTTGTCATGCAGTGCTTTTTGTTTAACATAATAATGGAAATATTTCTCTCCTTGTCAGTCTTATGGACTGAGCATAAACATATAATAGAAATTCTTATTCTCCCAGAAATTAATGATAATTTGCTCAGAAATATGATTATAAAAGTATTTGAATACAAATGGCAGCTATGAATTTCAATGTACTGTGTATGCAGGGTATTAGCGTACCATGCCGAGATCAGTGTCTCATTAATGGGGATAGAAGCCCTGCATTACTGACGGATATGGTGAACTTGAATGGATTTTGCTAATGAAATAGCGCCATAAAATCTAACGCAGACACACATACACACACATACACATACACACACACAGCAGCAGAGCATTGCGTGTGTGGTCTCTGAGGGTAGCAAGGTAGAGCCATAAAAGTGACAGGCCAACTAATTACCCCCAAAATTACAACATCTTAATGTTCAGGCTCACTGGGAAAAGAGTATTATGGGTGGGGGGGACTCAAGAGTTGTGTGCGTGTTGATGCGACAGACTGCTATAGGAGACCTCCTGCATGCAGAATAGACAAAGGTGTGTGTGTGTGTGTGTGTGTGTGTGAAAGAGAGAGATATCCAGCTTCTTTGTTCTTACTGTGCCTATATACTGTAACACAAACACAAAAGCCGGGAACTCTACCTGCCCTTTTATACTTTCATATCTACACCTCCTGCTCTGACTGTGAACCTACGTTTTGAACTTTCACATGCCAAATACATTGTGTTACACCCCCAACACAAGCCCCATCATCCTCCTTTCATCCCGCTCTTTGTTGGGCCTCTGTCTTCCAAAGCCTCGTGTAAGCCTGCGGTTGTGTTTCTGTCTGATGTCCTGTAATATCTGCCTGCTCTGTGATCAGCTGGCTGCACTGAAACATCCTGATCGCCTTATCCTGTCTGAATATGTCTCAGGTACTGCAGAGGGAAGGGTGATAGGGTGAATGTGGGCCAGGTGGGTGGATGGGAGATTAAAGGAAGGATACAAACGTCAAATTCCCATCTTCGTGAAGCGCTAGGCGAGTGTAATCCTCAGGGTTTTTGTGACATCTGATAGACGGTGCGATAAGCACTGAGCAAATGCCGTCATTGATTCCCATCTCGGCGGCAGGTTGCTATACTCTGACACGGGATTAAGTGTAGAAACCAAGGGATTTAACCATCTCATGTTGCCACCGCAGCGCTGATATGGCACACTGAGGCAGTTATACAAAGCAGCTCCAATGTGTTGCTTTCAAAATCAACTGTTGTCGCACCTTCAGGGTATAGTGTGTCAGAAGAACAAAAGGGAAAAAGTTAAAAGAGATTTTAATCGGTGTTTGACCTAGCTACCACCTCCTTAGAAAGTGCATGCACACACACACACTCACACTCACGGCGCAGGTGTGCGTCATCTCGCAAATGCCTCAAGGTCATCATCATTAACTCTGTCTCTGATTAGTCAGGTCTGAAAAAAGCCCGAACGAGAAGACATGAATAGTGTATGAGAAGTGCGGAACAAAGGTTTCGGGGCAGACTTGGCAGAGAAATCCAATTCATTTCCATTCCCCTTTTTCTTATTTCTCGAGTACCGCACACGGAGACAAACTTTCCCAACAAAGTGCGGCTCTACAATTTAAAAAGAAAAGACGAGCAGCAGAATGGCGATTGAGAGATTGATGAAGGGAGATTGGCAATTGATGGAGGGAGATGGCGAGAGAAAGAAAAGGTAGACAGCTGAGCTGCGCTGATGGAATAAAAGATTGATTTGAGAGGCCAGTTCAGGTCAGCACCGCCATCTTTATTACTGTCCAGAACTATTCATCGTTTTCTCCTTATAATGCCTGGGAGTGGAGAGAAGTGAGTAGGGGTGTAGGGAGGAGGGGAGACGATGAGGAGCGGTCTCATAACGGGAATGAGAAGGCGCAGGGACAAGTAGAGGGAGGAGATATGGGAGTGATCTGATGAACGGGGGAGGCTGATGAGAACACAGGGAGGAACAAAATGGAGTTGAGGAAGAAAGAGTTTGAATTAAATTAGAAAAGGGGGGTGAAAAAAATAAAAAACGTTAGCAAGGAAAGGTTAGCAGGAAAAGTACAGGGCAGGGTATCAGGGGAGAGGTTAACATTCAGGTTAAAGGGGTAACTTCTTATTTGGACTCTTTCTCCATTGTTCACCAGTGAAATGCTCCCGGTTTTTCAGTGAGTGGTTTGCTACAGATACAACCAGCCAATTAGCTTTAACTAAACGTTCTATGTATTTTAATTGTAGTTTATATGCATTATCTGCAAAAGAAAGGTTTATTGAATAATTATGGATGATGGTTCATAGTGTTGCTACAGCGCCCTCTAGAGCTTGTCTCACTTACCGTGTCAACGTAGGTATTAATAATGTGAAAGGCTATGGATGATCCAAAGGGAATTGTCTTCCTGAAGATCAAGGGTCAGCTACAGATCACATCACTGGATTCAGCATCTCACTCAAGAACAGCGACTGCGAAAATGTCTGCCGATACTTGAATTTAAACCTCAAACCATTAAACATCTGTTTTCTATATCACCATGCCAGCATTACAATGGTATACTATGTTTAATTAATGTATGCTCATAGCTGTAGCATTGAGCCTGTTATGCACGTTATGTCTTTTTGAGTCACATGCATCACCTCAGCTTGTCTGAGATTGGTTTGACAGCTTTCAGCCCCACTTAATCTTTTGTTCTCCTATTTGTACCAAATATTGAAAAAATTTGTGGTTAGACTGTTTGCTCTCCTGTTTAGAAAAGCTGCTTGCATGGCATTCAGAAAAAAACACCGCCAGGTAAGGGGAAATGTTGGAGAGGAAATAAAAATGAACACGCACACAGTTCTCTTAATGGAAACAAACAAATGGAACATGCCCTGAATCAGAACACTCCCGTTTTCTCATTTAGGCTGATTAGAAGTGATTACATCTCTTAGCAGTCTTGTCAGGCTGTTGGCTTTCATTAGTTAAAAAAACGTAAGGGTCTATTGCTGTTGTGTTGTGCTGAGAGGGAATGGAGCAGCGGAGATGAAATATACTGTAACCAGGATGGTCTATGTGAGACACAGAAGTACACAGTAGTACTCAAACCCAAATGCCATGTATGTATAATACTTGATTTTAAATATTAGTACTCTAAAGGTTGATTGATTTGATTTCCCTCCATCAAGAGCATTAACCACCAAATATCACATTTAATTGCTTACAGCCACATCGGCAAAATGCCTAAAAGACGCTGGTTGACATAGCGTGCTAAAATAATCCTCATGGTGAAATATTGACAGTTTTTAGCTAGGTAATGTCATTTTGCATATTGTTCGTGCTTCCCTCTGGTGGGCCTAGTTTGCGTACGTCTCTGTATTTATGGTGACTTTTGTCTAAATATTTAACTTCAGCAGCTATACAAAGTTAGTTCTGGGTTTCCTACCTTGTGTTTAGTGCATCCCCTCACACAGCAGCTTCTAGGCATGCTCTGTTTTTTTTTTTTTAGTAGACAAAAGTACCGAGTAGGTACTTTTTAACCTTACCCCAAGTGAAGGAGTTCAAGTACTTCGGGGTCTTGTTCGCGAGTGAGGGGACATTGGAGCGAGAGATTGGCCAGAGAATCAGAGCAGCGGGAGCGGTATTACAATCATCGCACTGTTGTGATGAAAAGTGAGCAGAGCCGGAAGGCAAAGCTCTCAATCTTCCGGGCAATTTTCATTCCCACCCTCACCTATGGTCATGAAGGTCATGACCGAAATAACTATATCACGGGTACAAGCGTCGAAAATGGGTTTTCTCAGGAGGGTGGCTGGCGTCTCCCTTAGAGATAGGGTGAGAAGCTCGGCCATCCGTGAGGAACTCGGAGTAGAGCCACTGCTCCTTTGCGTAGAAAGGAGCCGGTTGAGGTGGTACGGGCATCTGGTAAGGATGCCCCCTGGGCGCCTTCCTAGGGAGGTGTTCCAGGCATGTCCAGCTGGGAGGAGGCCTCGGGGAAGACCCAGGACTAGGTGGAGAGGTTATATCTCTACACTGGCCTGGACACGCCTCGACCTGTGCTAGTTTTAAATGCAGATATACCTCCAGAAATATAAATTTGCTTCTATATGATAATATAATATCATATAGATATATGTACTAATATACATTCATAGTCAAAAGTATTTATTCTATCTTATTAAGAATTTCCATTTGATCCCTCTTCGACGCGCACCAGAAGACGCACTCCAGAATCCAAAATAGATGCCTGGTGTGCTCGATCTCTGATTGGTCAAATTTGACAGGTGACCTCTTTCTGAATAGCTATGACTCCAAAAAAGAGGGAAAATTTAGTTTTAGATGTCGTGTAGTCTTTCACAGAATGCATGTTCCTGTTAGATGCCAATGACATCTCATAGAACTACATACCCCATATCGGTGAGATACGAATACACAATGAGGAAATGGCTGACGTAGAATACCTTTTCATCGTGATTTTGTTACTGGATTAATGTTTTCAACAGGTTGTGATTCGATCCAAAGCAAACTTTCTCAACGAACTCGTCAAAGGTAAGACAAAGAATTATATTTCTAATTTGAAAAAGGTAATTTGTATCGGTAAACTTTATAAGCCTGTTCAAGCAGGGGTGCTGTTTTTTGCAAACAGAGGATATGGTTAGAATCTTGCGGATATCCGGTTCCAGACGTAATATGTGTATATTGAATGACGTGTCAAAGTGCACACTGCAATATTTGCACACACGATATGGCGTTTAATCGGCTAGCTGTTAAAAAAAGATTTCATTTAGCCAATGATTGTTAGATTACATTGATAGCCGAGAAGTTTGGCGATCCTGACGTGTATAATAAAGGCAATCACACATGTATTTGCTTCACTTGAAGAGTGGGCAGGGGGGTTAAATTAGGTTTTAAACTGGTAAAAAAGGGCAGGAAGAAATATAATCTAGGACACATAGCAGGTGAAATAATGTTGAGTCATAAGGATAATTGCAAAGGTGATCATTTATTTATGTTATAAATGGGGCTTAACGGAACTTGTGCTGCATGAGCCGCATGCAGACACTGTATGTTGGTGACGTCGGCAGTAAATGGGTCTATAGAGCAGAACTGTACAAGAAGGAGGTGTTAGACAAGCAGGTGGAAGACATGGAAGGAAAGCAGGTCGGGTAAGCAAGGATCCACTTTTGGAAAATGCTTCCAGTGACAAACATTCCTGTTCCATTTGTTCTTTCTATCCTCTCTCTCATTGTCTCAAGTTTGTCCTCACTAAATTCTGCTGTGTTTGCGTGTGTGTATTGGTGTGCTTTTGAGTGTGTGTATGTGTGTTTGTGCCCGTCTTATGTTATCATACTAAAACAACAGTGAAAATGCAATTGTTTAACATAAAAAAGGCACATGAGGGGGTAATACATGAAACATAGAGGAATTGTACTTTGTACATTGTGTGCAAGGGTGGAACTACCATAATGCGAACAATGCAAATGCATTGGCGCCCGGCTTCAGCCAGCGGCCCGTGAACGTGAGCCCTTATTAAGTATCAACGGGGCACTCTAATGTACAGTACAACTCTTCCTTAACCGAGCTTCTGAGCTGTTCAAGCTCCAGATAACCACCATTACTGTTTAACTAGCCGCCAGTAGATATACTGTATAGTGCTCAGTATGCTGGCATTTCCTGGAATTGTGTCATTCTTGATTTTGTTTACAAAATATGCTATGCATACAGCACACATAGGCACCTCATAGTCACATTAGTTATACATTTCGATTGCGTGGAGTTGGCCAGTGGAATTCTGGGATATTTGGTAATGATATGACATGCGTACTGCATAGCAAAATAATTTTACGAGTAGCCTGTTAAATGTCAAGAGAGCGGGAAATGCAGGAAAAGATTATGAACATAAAATCGGACATAAGAAATGAATAATTAAAGAGGAAGCCGAAAATGAAAAGCTACCAAGAATAGGTCATTTGTACGTATCCTATTTCTTTTAGCAAGCGATCCTCTTCCAAAAAGTCCTCAATGGGACAGAGTAGTCTATCTGAACTTGTCAAGCACAGCGTAAAGCAATCCTTGAATGTGCACTTATGAAGTAAGTTCAACTTCATCCAATTTTTTTAGACTTCTATTTGTCTATATTTATCAACCAACACACTTTTACTTGTCAGTGGTGAGCGGTCACCAATATTGTTTTCATCTATCATGGTGCTCCAGCATAAGCTTTCATCGTTGATGTTTGACTTGGGAGATAGCCTTGTAAGACAATGCATATGTCTTGATATTATCCTTGATCGCCTAAAATGCTTATACTGTAGGCTACTCAGGTGCAGCGAATTTCCCTGTTGCCGTTAAAATTGGATAACTAATAATAAAATTATATGGAAATTAAATAAGGTGAAATGTTATCCCTTTTTATTTGATCCCCGTTATAGACATGATACACACCGGTTTGAGGTGGTTATATTGAAACGGTTCAGTATGGTCAAATGCACAACCACCCCATCCCATCCCACTTTGTGTGCAGCTTTTGTTCATGAACTACATCTACATCTTCATCATAAAAATGCATGACAAATGTCTCTCACGAGAAACAACATGAGATTTAGGCAACTAACACTTTCAAAGGTTCTAATGTAAGCGTAGAAAAAAATAAACATCTAAATAAATCATCCAAAGGATGATGATGTATGGTTAACAGCACAACAATCCCTTGACAAGGTATTTTGTGTCCAGGTTTTGTTTTGGTCTTGAGCTATTACTACTCAATATGTAAATGTTAAGTGTGTCACAGGAAACAGCAGGATATACAAGCAACAATATAAACTGTTGGAGAATGTATTCGTATCTTATTGCTTTTATATACAGTATCTTCACCAATTTATGTTATACTTTGTGTTAGATGGCCTTAAACCATATATATTACTCTAATGACCTGGAAACACAGCTATGTGTCAACTATGTTGACCGGTCCTACCATTGTGTTGATGTTAAGTAGTAACCCCCTCTGGAATGTCTACCTATGTGACTATTACCATACACTTTGTTTTCAATATATTACCTCTTCTTGACTATTTCTTTAAACGGCTCTTCAAGCCACCCTCTCTTGTGTATAAATGTTTTCCAAGTGTCTTAACTAAACTAGAAGCATCTTACATAGCATACTGTGTGTGTCTTCTCCATGGCCATGCTAACATTGAATATATTAATTAAGACAACGACGACTCATAGCTGAATTATTGTTTATAACATAAACTACGCACAAAAAGTAAGGATATTTGTGAACACTTGTAGGATCAGCTTGGGTGTGCCAGAGTGTTCGACACAACCACGTTGGCTGGCATCACACAGCAGTGTGACCAGGCTGGTGACAAGCATGAGGAGGAGGTGCCAGGCTGTTCTGGTGTATGGTTCTTCCACACGCTACTGATGCTCCTGTTTGTTAAATGAATACATTGTTAAAATGCCAGTATGTCTTGTTTCGTCAGACTTCAATCATCCAGTCCACCAAACGGCAAACAAGAGTCAACAGCAAAGAAAGGCTGTTTGGCATTGTCAGAAAAGATTTGACCAATTTATTCATACCCACATGCTCAGTTCTGCTGCTCATTCCACAAATAGATATTCCTTACAAATGTGGCACCATTTAAAAGGGAAATAATCAGGCTTTCCAATGGTATAATATTTATTGGCATGGAGCATTGTTTCAACAAAGAAATAATCTACCAAACACAAATGTCCTGTTTTTGTTATATTTATAATGTGCAGCGGACTGATATTGTTATCGAGGATAATGATATCTCAATTATTATTTTTATCGTTTTATCGCCCAGCCCTAGTCACACACACAAGAGTTGGGATGGGAGGAGGGGGACAGTGTTTTAGAGGTAATGTAGGTTACATCCCAGCCATGTTTGAGGACTCGGGAGTATGAATGAAGAGGCCAAATTCTTGTGTCATCCCCAATTTAAGGACTGCACAATTATGCTTCATATATATCACGCTGCATTGAGGGTTCTTATCGATCGATTTGGTTTCGAATGTTCAAGTCACTCATAGATTAGTGTAGACTACACCTGAATTTCAGCACTCGTCAAAAATGTTGACATTATTACATTCACCTTTGTGTAACTGACATGCCTGAGTCAAGGCGGACTGAAAGCAAAGTAGAGGTAGGGGGAAGAAAAACTTGTATCCATATTTTAGTATTCACTATAAGAAAGAAAAGGAATAAGTGGGTCGGGAAATAGAGAATTATTTATAGCTAGACAGACACTTTCAGTTTGGAGATGCAGGGTCATGGTTTTTGTTTTCTTGCCTGTGTTAAGTGTTTTGACTCTGGTACCCTGTTCTGAAGGGTCCTTGCGTCAAAACGTACAATAGACAATCGAAAATAAACTGTGTTGACTTCTGATTTTAGGTCAGCATGACAAACAAGGCCTGTTTAATGTTTAGGGGTGAGTTTTGAATTGAGTAACTAAAATAAAGGACTTCTATATTCCACTTTCTTAGGATGTCATTCTGGAATTTATTGCTACAAAGAAATTATCTTAACCTCCACGGCACAAAAATAATTTATATATATACATATATACAGTATGTATATG
>JAODUE010025522.1:0-22713 GCA_027564755.1 Amblyopsis hoosieri
AGGGAAGTTTGGGGTCCCTTGCTGAAGCTGCTGCCCCCGCGACCCGACTCCGGATAAGCGGGAGAAGATGGATGGACGGATGGATGGTTAACTAGCAAGTTTATAACTGTTAAAACAGTCCATTTCTATGATGTAAGCTATTAAATTATGTTATTGTCATACCGGTAGCGTTGCCTATTCTTACCTTCATCTGGTAAAAGAGTTGATTCAAATGACAAATGTATATGTACTAGTAGTACATAGTCAAATGCTAGCTTCCTTGTTTGCTTCAGCTCCAAAAGTCGTCCCCATATGTTAGCATATAAACAAGTAAAAGTACTTCGGCTTTTGATGATTACGTTATGTTTATACTATTAAAATATATGTATATATACTATTTACGCGCGTATATGTATTGTAAATGTTTAACCTAGACAAAAGTAAGCTGTTAGTAAGTGCGGAAGTGAAAATAAAATACTTGCTCATGTGACTGTAGAAGTGAAGCGCGACCAATCGACAGAACATAATCCATTGACACCCTTGTCAGCTGACTGTTGTACTAAAATGCGTGTCAGCACTGTGCACAGATGCATCTGCCTAGGTCATATGTATGTGTGGTTTAAAATGATCCGCTAAAATGTATTATATATACAAAACATGTTTTATTATAATTATTAGGCCTATTTGTTATGGCAGTTAAAATTTGACTAACAGAGCTGCTTTTATTATTTAATAACATTTTATTTTCTGCATTTATTGTGATTTGTCAGAACTAGATAATGATTATTCTACAGAAAAAAACATTCAACATTAAACATTAAAAGTCACAAAACAAAAGGAAAACCTATTAAGCATATAGGCCAAAGAGCGTATGTAGAGAAAGCATGTATGGAAATGTGCACGAGTATCTACAAATGTGGAACCAAACCATTTAATTCAATTAAATGAATATCGCAGAAATTACTACACTAAAGCGTAGACCTACACTGTCTGGAGACAGATATTAAAAAACGTATCTAATGATCCTAAAACATATTACCTAAGCTAGGCTGCTGGTATTATTAGTGCTATAAAGAAATCCCAAAATATTAAAATAATATATTCTATTCTATTCAATATGCACACAAAACATTTAAATGTTAAGTTTTAATAAGAATCAACGTGACAAAGTCTGCATTGATTGATCAGTAGAACTATAGGCTATGATTTCATTAGGCCTATCTGTTGAAATGTCACATCCAGTCATGACACGATTTAATCACATCACATCACATCCAATGGAACAAGAATATAAACTGCAGATTATTATGATGCCAATTTCTGTAGCCATATAAAAAGTTAGTTGTTTGTCTTGAGATGCAGCACTGTGTTTGAATAGTGTTGTTCTTTTGTTTTAATGTGGATTTCTTGTAGGCTATATCATGTTGTAGTCTGTTGTAGGTTATTTTGTTATGTTGTGTGTTTCTGTATGCTAATCTAAATGGGACTTGGTAGGCCTAAAATAAAGGTAAAACTGTCTAAATATGCTACATATAATACAAAATGGCTGAACAACTATGGGAAAAGCAGCTAAAATCGTCCACTGTTACATAAATTGCACAATCACAGACTGGCCCTGGCCCACTATTGTTCAATTTTCTTTCGTTTTCCTCAAATTTATTTATTTCCTGGGGCACATTATGGCCCGTGGTCCTATAGCTCCCTCAGATGTATCACTTTTTAACTTTATCTCTCTTTCTCTGCATTTTATCCTGTTTCTCTGGGTTGGCTATTGCATAGTCTACACTTCCCCTCCCCCAATTGTTTCTTGTATAATAAAATACCTCACCTGGCAATGCATCTACGGCCACACCCGGCTATCCATATGAACCAATGAGATCTCCCGAAGAGACGCCCAAGGAGCAAAGAAGGAGGTACACTTCCTTGTTTGATAAAAAAATGGAGACAAGAAACCATGCGAGAAAACAGTTTACTTTAAACCTAAACCAAAGGACATTGGACTGATTGCATTGGATTTAGAGGGTGGAACTGATTTGTTAAACTGCGGATTGTACAGAAGCAGGATATAATTTCCTTTGCATTGTGGCAGGTCAATATGTTCATTAATGCTGACAGAAAATTATACAGAAGGAGGAGGAAAAGTTAGAACTATCTGTTGAGACTTGTTTGGGAATTTGAGGAGGTACGTACGGTACAGGAGATAGTGAGTGAGAAGCAAGCGTGTACAGGCATAAAAATTTTTTTTTCAAACGGGCAGTTGAATGTTTTGAGTGTTTTGATTAAACTAGAAATGTGTTTCAAAGTTACACAAGATGCATGCATATACGCATTATTTCCCATGCTTTTGAACTGAGCGGGACAGAGGGGAGGCAAAATCTCCCCGCAGCGATATTTTATTCAGGTAAGTCGCACTGCTCAATCTATATTTTACGGTCACTTTCGACAATGTATGTTATAGCTTGGCGGCAGATCGACCTCTAGTTTGTTGCACTTTACACTTAACATGCCAATATTATGTGTCATAAGCCATTGCTCTCTGAAAGGCTTGCCTTAATTTGGTATGCTATGCTTTGTAAAGCTGCTGCATTCTTATAAATCTCCTTGAAAGGTGTCGTCTTTACGTCCTGTTGAGACTTGTGGTTCTTACCAGACTGACTGACTTAATACATATTCATTCAAGTGAATATGTCAAATACATATTGCAAATTGATTAATATGATGGCAAAATGTAATTAACCAGTATAAACATTTCTTGTTCAAATACACAAGATTGACCTGTGCAGCTGACTTACAATGACTGGGTTAACAAGCCTCAGACTCACATGGGCCTGTGTGTGTCTTTCACACTGTAGATATATTATCTCATTGGGGATTGTTTCTCTCTTTCCAGGGTTGTGAGAGGTATGGTATAATGGGGACCAGAAGGCGCAGTTGGTTCCTGATTCCGGATTCAATATCAAACTGGCAACTGGGTGGGCGGCTTTCTCGGGAAAGCAGTCCCAGACCAGGGACTGGCGCCCGCCCGGGACGGGAGCAGGAGCGAATGCAGGCGGAAGAGGGCGGGCGAGAAGCCGTCCCGCCGAGGATAAAGGAAAAAGCTGGAACCAAAGCGGACAGGTACACTGCCAGAGACCAGCCCTATGTGCCTAAGGCAACAGAAGGTGAGAGAGAAAGGCGGGAAAGGGAAAGGCGGGCCGGGGAGGAGAGATGCAGGAATGGGAAGGTGGTGTCGAATTTGGAGCTCGAGACGAGAAGAGAAGTGGAGGTGACTATTGGAGGTACATTTCCCCAAACTCGAAAAGTCAGCAGAGAGCGGGAGGTGGAGGAGGCAACGCCGTTCGGTAAGAAGGACGAGGGGCGGAGGATGAAAGACAGGCCTCTCCCCTACGACTGGGAGAGGGAGCGAGATGGCGCGCGGGGGCAGGAGAGGAGGCGAGAGGGCGAGAAGGGGTATGGAGACCGGGGAAGGGAGAGGATGGACAGGGGGAGGGGCGGGCCGAGTGGCGTGAGACCGCTGGAAGACGGGACGGTCCCGCCCAGAGGTAGGCGGCGGGACCTGGAGCCCGGGCACCCCGAGAAGCGGAGGGAGAGGTCAGCAGAGGTCGCTGGCCAAAGAGACAAACGATACGGGGAGCGAGCGAAGCCTCGCGCGGGAGGGAGGGAGAGGAAGGCCACTCCTTCTTCGCCCAGACCACGAGGGGGAGACACGGAGGTCTATGCGGACGGAGAGGATGGGGGAGGGGCGGTGAGGAGAGCCGGACAGAGGATCACCAGGAGTGAGGGGGACAGCGATGGAGGCGTAGTGAGGGGGGGCCGCGGAGCGGAGAACCACCACCACAGCAGAAGTGAGGGGGAGGTCAGTGACGTGACATACAGGGAGAGAGACAGACACAAGGACAGGGACAGACATGGGGAACCAGCGGCAGGTGGGGTCAGAGGGCGGGGGGCGGGCGGGGAGATGGGCAGAGTGAGAGACAGGGAGAGAGAGAGAGACAAGGTTAGCGAGGCAGGCAAGGCCAGAGGAAGAGACAGGCAGATGTACAGAGAGAAAGACAGGCAGATGTACAGAGAGAAAGACAGGGGCAGAGAGGCAAACAAGGATGTAAACAGAGAGAGAGACAGGGTTAGCGAGACAGGCAAGGCCACAGGGAGAGACAAGGACGTATACAGAGAGAGAGACAGGGACGTATACAGAGAGAGAGACAGGGGCAGAGAGGCAGACAAGGATGTAAACAGAGAGAGAGACAGGGACGTATACAGAGAGAATGACCGGGATGTATACAGAGAGGGAGACAGGGAGAGAGACAAGGTTAGCGAGGCAGGCAAGACCAGAGAGAGAGACAGGGATGTAAACAGAGAGAGAGACAGGCAGATGCATAGAGAGAGAGACAGGGACGTATACAGAGAGAGAGACAGCGGGCAGCGACACAAAAGGCCCGAAGCGGAGCGAAGGTGGACAGACACCAGTCAAGAGAATGCGGCAGGCAGCGGTAGCCGATTGCCGAGAGGGCCGGCAATAGAGGCTCGACTCCCCGGCCAGAGCGGCGGCGAAATAGACGACGGAGAAAGGGGAAGGGACGGTTGCGACGAGAGGGAGTCCGGCAGAAGGAGCCCGGCGGAGAGTGAGCGGGGCGGGGGGAGAGGCTGGACTGATGGAGGCACCGGCGAGAAATCAGACGGAGGCATTGCGCCAGAGCAGAGGAGGGCGTGGGCGGAGCCTGGCAGCAGGTCACCTCCAGACAATGACTTTGTGGAGAGCTGGAGAACATCAGGACCGGAGGAGGGACACGGCGACCGGACGCGGCCCAGGGAGATGTGCTACGACGAGGGGATGTACAGGGAGGGAGAGGGCGTCGACGAGGGGGAGTCAAGTGCAGCCTCCTCGCGGGGCGGGGGCGAGGGGGAACCTCCGGGCGACGGCGCGGCGGAGAACGCAGAGGAGACGCGCTCGGAGAGACTTTCAGGCGAGGATGGCTTCGTCACCCTGTCCAGCAGCGGGGACGGGGAGGGCGAGTTCGAGGACTGCAGGGATTACTGGGAAGCAGGCGGCCCCAGCGCCAGGCAACCCAGCGGCTTTAAGGAGCACGAGAGAGACTGGCAAGACAAACGGCGAGAGGAGAGAGAGGGAGGGGAAGAGGAGGACAGGCCAGCAAAGGGGAGGAGGCCAAAATACGGATTTTGTGTGATTGGGCAAACCCTGCCACGCTCCTCCCACGCCATTGAGACATCAGAAACGCATCGGCTGCCAGGAGTGGAAACTAGCCGTCCGAATTCAGGAAGTGACGGAGGAGGCTGCTATGGCGACACACAACGTGCTGAGGATTACGGCTACCACACTGTCGAGAAGGAGCCGTCTGAAGATGAGCCCTCCAGAGTGACAAACATCTCTGAATTAGACGATAGAGCGCACACGGGCAAGGACTCTGAGACGGAACGGCTGCTCTCAGAGTGGAGGGAGCGCTTGTTGCACAAGAGGGAACAGTTTTCACCATCCTCCACGAACTCACACGGTGACTCGGCTTTCCACAAGAATTGTGTGGCAGCTCAGCGCGCTTTGGATGGGGTTACCCATAGAACGAGGAGCCTAGAGTTGGAGAAGGAGGCGTCCATCCAGCTCCACATGAACAGAGCGTGGAGCTTGGCGGAGGACGTGAATCACTACTCCAAGGCGCCGCATCTAAAGTGGGCCTCTAGCGTGGTGAGAGACATCCTGGGCTCCTCTGAGGAGCGCGTCTGCGACGACCCGTGTTGGGATTCGCAGGGAGGTCAAAAGGTCAGCCAGTATGACGGCAGAGGGATCCGGAAGGAGGAACAGGCGGGGGAGATGCGAGAGACGGCTCCTTTGGAGGAGGATCCTCTGGAGGCGGGGGCATTGAGAGGTATGGGCCAGAGCCTTGTAGACATGCATGCTGACCACTTGAGAGCTCACGCCATGCATGGCGACACACTCGCGCACCACACGCACACTGACACACCGCTAGACACCACGGACAGAGACCCAGGTTTCTCTGGCGGCCCGCAGGTAGAACGGCCAGCCCTTACCGGGGAAGGGGGTGATGTTAGGGTAGCAGCAGCAGCATTAGACGATGAAGCGGCCACAGAGGAGGAAGTGCAGATGTATCTCTCTGTGAGCAACGCCCTTTACAAGCCTCACAGCTGCCCTAGCCTCAGTTATGTCCCCGTCGCCGCTGGAGACGCCGGTAGTGGAGAGGAGGACGGAACAGCCGAGAGCGAGGAGGAGCCAGGAGAGCGCGGCGTCGGAGCGAATGTGGACGAGATGAGCTGTGGCGAGGGCTCTGAGGAGAATAGCGGCGAGGTGGGGGGGGAGGTAGAGGGGCGCGCCGTAGCAGGAGGGGCTGTGAAAAATGGCGGCAGCTTCCGAGATCTGAGTCCCAAAGTCCGGACGAGAAGAATGGGCCTCCGCAAAGCAGCTGAAAGAAGACGGGGTGAGCTTGTAGAAGGAGAAGAGGAAGGTGTCGGAAGGGATCGCAGAACGCGAATATTCACTTCAGGTAAAAACAGGAACACGAGGAAGAATCGCAGCTGACTTGTAGAAGCTAGTACTTACTTAGCAGTGTATGTTTCTATTTGCATCACCTCGTTCCTCTTTAGTTTTGATTATTTGATCATCCATGTCTGGTTCTAATCACATATATGACTTTACATAACAGTTAGACACGCTCGGAGATCAGTTTGAAGTTTGAATAAAATGCACAACTATTGATTCAAGTCTGCTGCTGTGTACAACACCATACATTGACGTTTAACAGCAAGCCATAACGGTAGACTGTTGACTCACTGTGTGTTTGCAGTGTATGTTTCCTGACACGTTTATGATGGACGTGGAGGATTTCATCATCATTGCACATACTTGATAATTTCTGGGAAAATTGAACGGGGTGTAATTGTGTCATGACATTACTTGTCAGTGGGAGGAGAAGACATTCTGTTGTAACAGAAGTTAGAACAACAAAAGCATTTGCCTATTGTACCTTGTGGATGTTAAAGACACAATTTACTGCTTGGGGAGCATCTTACTTTGTTTTTAAATAACAGAAGCAGCTTGTAACTAACAGACTTCGCCAGAGGCCAGACCGTTTGGCAGCTTGAGTTATTTGTTTGATTTCCACCTCCTATCCCATCATTGTGGTACTTATATGGCCTAAAATGTAAGCCATTGCAAGCTGTGCTGATGTTTGGTTTGGTCAATCTTGTCCCTATGTAGATGATGAAGAAACTGTAAGTAAAAGCATGGGAGAAATAGAATTAAGGTAAGTCCATTTTTGACTTGGTTATTCTGTAATAAAATGTGGTCTGTGCAGCTGTACTATTGACTGTATGACTTGTATTCAATGTGACTGACTTTCTATGAACTGCAGGAGTGCTTTGGACTCGTTCAGTCAAAGGAGAAGAAAATCTAAGTATTTCAGTGAGTGTCTTTTTGCTATGTACTGTTAATGTTGATGTGACCTAGAGCATGCACATTTATTGTACTGTAAAAGCACATTATGCACCAAGGAAACTGATCCCCTGATCTAACCTATTGTGCTTTTGTACTATTTCCTAATGTCAGCCCAACTTCTAATTATATAGACCAGTATGTAGTAATGTAACTACTGATTTGATCTACCACGGGTGTTACTATGTTTCCTGTCAGAGAGAAAAACCTTTACTTTTTTTACTGATATTGGCTAAAAAATGAAGTAATTACATAGGAAGTGTTTTTGTCACACCAATGTAAAAGCATTCTAAGATGGCAGTGCATTCATTTATAATTTATGGAGATTTTGCGGGGGAGACACTTGTGTTTGGTTAGCAAGAGAATATGCATGCTGCAGGCCCACAGACAGGTTCCTGCAGGTATTCATATCTTCTATAACCTCTGCTACCACACTCGTGCATTCCTGCATGTGTAAGAGGAATGTCAAACGCGCACACACACACACACACACACACACACACACACACACACACACCTGTTGGCTAGCCTACCCACAAGCTCTCCTCTCCTCCCCTGTAGAAGCGGTCCACCCGCTCTACCAGCAGTACAGCGAGGCTGCCCAGAACAATGAGATTCTGTGCCAGTCTCACTCGGACGCTGTCTCGGCCAGCGAGGAGCGCGCGGACCGCCTAGCTGTGCCGGGCAAGTTCTCCTTCCCTTCCCGCTCCCGCTCGCCCTCGCCTCATCCGTCTTGTAGACCCCTCCCCGCCCCGCCTCTTGCACCCCACCCGCACTTCCAGTCTCTTCCTCATTCCTGGTCTCGTGCCAAGCATCTGCCCCTTCCGGAGACCCCCAGGGCTGTTGAGAGGCCCCCCTCCCCTCGCCTGTCCATCTCTCTGGGCCAGTCGTCCACGCTGTGGCAGCACCTGCCCGGAGTCAGGGACAGCGCCGAACTGGACGGGGTCACAGAGGACCAGCGGCGTCTACAGGAGGTAAGGCACCGGTTCCTTCTTTCCTTCACTGCTTGTCACATGTTCTAGTGTATACGCTGTGTAATGTGGCCGTGTGTAATTCTTGGTGGGAGGTGTCTTGCACTCCTACAACAGGAAAGTTACTCATGACATTTCTTGGCATCTATTGCCAAACGCAAATGGAAGGGGAATGCCCGTGCTTACTGCTTGAGGAAAGGCGACAGGATAAGACTTCACTGCATGCATCATTGTTTTTAATCTTAGTTGTATTTTATTCCAATTATTGGAAGCCTTTGATCATGCCCTGTTAATTACTCACACAATCCCAAGGTAGTAGCAGTGAGTGACTGTAGCCCTCTTGGAGTTGCTCTACTGTTTACTGTAGTACTTAAATGTTCTACCTAGTTTAACAAGTTCTGTTTGTTTCTTTTCGGTTGCTTCTCTCGTTGCCAGGTGCGGTTTGAGGTGGTGACTTCAGAAGCGTCTTACTGCAGCAGTCTGGAAATTGTGGTGGAACATTTTGTCATGTCCAAGCAGCTGGGGGCGCTGTTGACCACTCAAGATAGGAACTGGCTTTTTTCCCGCCTGGCTGATGTCCGTGCGATTAGCCACAGGTTAGATCCCTTCATGATTATTAATGATCTGTCTGATATCTTCATGTATTAAAAAAAACAAAAAAGGCCATGAAGGTGTTAATTGACCATTGCTGCCTCTCAGTTTTCTCTCAAAGCTGGAGGAGCGCGTGGACTCTGACATCATGCACTTCACTGTATGTGACCTCATCGCCCGCCACTGTCCGCGCTTCAAAATGGTTTATGTGCCCTACCTCACCAACCAGTCATATCAGGATGCAACTTATCAGAGGCTCATGTAAGATGGTCCGCAAATGCAACCGTTTGGTCGTAGCGCACCTTTCCTCAAGTGGTAAACCTAAGGACACGCCCCGGCGATGCTCATTTGCATATTGTTCTCTTAATTCGTCGCTTGCAGGAATGAAAACCCCGGTTTCAAGCGGATTGTGGAGAAGCTGGAGAGGAATCCTGTTTGCCAGAGACTCCCTCTTCGTTCCTTCCTCATTCTTCCCTTCCAGAGGATCACGAGAATGAAGCTGCTGGTTCAGGTACCATGTGTAATCCTGAACGGCTTCTCTTGAGACCGCTAATAGGCAACATGTCTGAATCCCCTGTACTCCCTTCTCATCAATGCTGCAGAACATAGTGAAGAGAACAGCCCCAGGTACTGAGGATGAGATACAGGCCATCAAAGCTCTTAAACTACTGGAGATGGTACATTTGGGCTCATTTAGTTTGTGTACAGTTTTACAAAAGTCAATAACGACCAAAATAAATAAATAAAACATTATTAATATATCTTCACTTTATCTCCATTTTATTTACCCACTTTTTTTTAGATAATCCAAGAGAGTAATGACAGCATCTCTCGGATGAAGAATATAGAGTCTTTGGTCTCCCTCAGTTCTATGGTGGACTTTGAGTGCAGGGTACGTATCTAACAGTTCCAGTTGTTTTTCCTAGTGTGTATTTTTGAAGACTGATCATTGATCTAGGAAAATCAAATGGTATTCCTTGTCTCTCTCTGACTCCACCCGTCTCTCGCTGACAGACTCTGCCACTGATAAGTCAGTCTCGGAGGCTGGTGCGCGAAGGCCCCGTTACTCAGTTAATGGAATTCTCACTGAAAGAAGGAGAGAGAAGTGTCTACTTGCACCTCTTCAATGATTACCTGCTGGTTTCACTGCACAAAGAGTGAGTCAGTGATTACTTTCAATACTGTTAGTTTGTACATTTGCATGCACAACGTTCATTCTTCTTACGATTCTGTTTTATCGTATGTACATTCTATCCTGGTTCCACATAGCAACTGCTCTCAGCTCAGTTATGTTCGCTGATATTATACTCTGGAAACCCTGTTCGCATTAGGGGTTTACAGCCACCCTGCTGGAAGTCCAATCAGGGTGGGTTAGTGAGATGATGTTGAAATACAGCGTGTTTCGAAGTGGTGGTAGAGCTAGATGCATAGGCTAGATGAGGCAATCAAAACAGCAATGCCAATTGGTTCAGCAGTGCCGTTCAATAGTTAAAAAATGAACTAGAGGTCTATGCCAAGTAGACAATACGACTGCGAAACACTTCCCAGTGGAGTGTGGCCAGAATATATTCAAATGTGATAATTAGTTATATGACAACTAGGAAATGTTTAGAAGAAAAATGCATAACTATTATTTTCTCTTAATAACTCTTCATTAACGTCAATCAGTAATTGAAATGAAGACCTACTTTAAATTGATCCCCTGAAAATTGAAAGATTTGGCACTGACAACGCAGTAAATTGCTTTGCATGGCATTTCAAAGAACAATGTTTAGGCATGAAGTAATCTAAAATTTATGGAAAGTAATCAGGTTATGTTACTAAATTTAGGAAATCCACAAATTACGTTATTGATTATAATTTTAGTATGATAAATGTGTGTGTGTGTACGTACAAATGTACTTTTTAATAGTTTGTAACATTTGTCTGGTTTCTCCCTTTTGTTCTTGCTGTTCCAGAGGGGGTAGATTCGTGGTGATAGACCACGCTCCTGTATCCGATCTACGTGCAGAAAACTGCCGTTTCAAACTGCACTCCTTACAGAAGAACCTGCTTCGTCTCTACATTGCACAAAATGCGCTGCTGCTGAGAACAGACACACAGTAAGATAGACAAAAGCGTTTTTGTCAACAAACAATTCCAGACCTTATGTATTCTAGTATAAAATATAATAATATACATAAATCACAGTGTGAAATTGTCATTGTAAAATCGTCTTTCCTTCTACCCACAGGAGCGATAAGCTACGGTGGATTTCAGCTGTCTCCCGGCCCCATCCTGAAGTAGATTTTTCAGCTGCACAAGGTGACTCAACGTTAGAGATTCAGTGTGTTAGAGATTCAGTGTTGATACATTGTCTATCATCTCTACTGTATAATAAAGGGAAAATAATATTAACAATGATAACTGTACAGTATATTGTCAGACATAGTGATATGGTTTGAAATGCAATATGGGATGTTACAGTATAGTAATACCAACAAGGTAAAGTACCCAGAACCCAGGTTTTTAAAAGCTGACCAGAAAACATTTTCCATTTAATGTGAGTGATTTGCGATCGAGCATGAAGTACAGTAAAACTATAGGATGCTGATATTCAATATGCGTATGTGGAGACTGGTTTACATAGGGTGCTAGAATCATCCTTTGACATGGTGAAATATTGAATGTTTTTCGGTAGGTAAAGCAAGTTCCACTTCAATAGTCTTCAGTTTAATAGTACGCGATTTAATATTACGCTCATATTTTTGGTTCAGCAGCTTCATAAAAAAGTTTCCAACAGCTTTCAGTTAGTTGTCATAAGATGAAAGTGACAAGGAGGCACCTTCACACAATACAAACTCTATGGCAGACTAAATGTTTTTGACCCCAGTAAGGCGGCAGTGCCAAAACCATGTGACCTGTGACATCAACTCAGAATCTTCAATACCCTTCTTGTTCACCTAGATTTAAAACAGATGCAGTGTATGCGGGCGTTTGTTGCCCAGCAACCTGATGAGCTGTCCTTGGAAAAAGCTGATGTCATACTTGTGGACCAACAAAGCAGTGATGGTGAGACCATCAAACTTGCATAATTACCCGACACAAACATTTGTTTTCCTTTTGATAGTAATCCAGGACACTTGCAAAACCATGCCTGCTTTGGAATGTTTGCAAATAAAGTCTCACTAATTCATGTTTTGTGTTTTGCATGTTGGTTGTACCCAAGGTTGGGTCGAGGGAAGCAGACTGTCTGATCTGCAACGTGGTTGGATGCCTGTGTCTCATTTGGAAGTCATAAGCAACCCCAGAGTCCTACAGCACAATTTGTCAGATGCACTAAAACTTACAACAGCAAGAGAGAGCACAAATTCCAGACATGAAGAAGTCCTGGTTTCACAGTAAAGAACATGATTCATGGTCCCGAGGCTCATGGATCCTGCCTGCCATGATTATTTTTCTGACTGTTGGAAGTGAACTGAACAGAGAACAGTTGCTGCGGGGCTGTGGAGATGCTTGTATAGTCCAAGTAGTGTTTGGTTTGTCTTTCTTGGTGTGCCCTTGGTAAAGTAGCCTCACGAGACCATCCTGATCTCGCGAGCTTCAGTTTAATTTCACTGTGAGAATCAGTCTGGAAAGCCTCGGAATCATTTTGAATGTGTCCGAGTAGCAACTGAACTTTCCAATCAACGTCGTGTTTACAGCTATACTGGCGTGGTTTAGGTGTGCAGGACAGCGAAAACGACCAGATGGTTCATCCAATCAACTGCCAAGTATTTTTTTGAAAGTACAGCCATTCCCAAGCAGTTTCAATGTATGGCTCCCCATATGGACTTGTGACAACAATTCTTCTGGCATGTCAGGTTAATGGTAAAGTGCAATGCCATGGAACTGTCGGCTCATGGCAGCCTGAAAACAACCATGAAAAGCGTGCAACGCTGAGAAAACATTTCTGGTGTTTTTGTGAAAAATATCACATTTGTACATTGTACTTGTGTATATTGAATAGACCATAATGGTTTCGTTATTGAGTCGCTATGTGTAAATGCAACATAATTAACATGCTAAGTATTAACTTACTAAAGACAGTTAAATATACCATTATCTCCAGTGTTTTCCATTATGAGGAATAATGCAGTATTTGATTAAAGTAAAACTTAAAGAGTGTGCCATATGTGGTGCAGACCAGAGCCATGTAAAGTTATTTCCATAGCTCTGGTGCAGACCATTGGAGTGGTAGGCTATATAGCCTATAGGCCTCCCGGAGGCTTAATGTAAAAGGATTTTCATGAAATAAAATGTTTGTAAAGTAAAACTCATGATGTTGGTTCTCGTTTAATTTCATTAATTTCGTTAAACTATATACTGCAGCAAAGTGCATTTAAAATAAAATAGCCAGATTTTGTAATAAATGTATTGCAGCATGATTATCCGCACTGCTTTGTGCGCTGTATACTGAAAAAGCAGTACTCTACGCGATGATTAGCACGTAGCTGCGGCAGAACCTGCTTTCCTAGTTTGAAAGGCAGCAATATCTAGCGAATCAATGCGTTGTCAACAAATTAAGCTACCGCCTTAAGTCCCTATTAAGTGGACACGTTCCGTTGTCAATCTGAAATGTTATCTCTTATTGGCCAACATTCTGGCAGGAGGTGTTGCCAGCATTGTTGTTTTTATGCTGGTGCCGAAAAGGCAGTGAAGTCGACATCTTACTTTACACATCTATTTTAGCCTAATTTAGATATTGGAGTTATTGAGAAATATTGTGTTTATTGCAGTTAATGCAGTTTATTGCGAGTAAAAGGTTACCACAAGTATAATTGGAATACAAACTGAATTTGTAGTGACCTTCCTGAAATAGCATTTGCAAAGGTAAGATTATTGTGTTGTCTATTATTCGTGGGCCGCATCTTAATCGTTACGGTAACTTTAACTTTAAATTAGTTTTAATATAACATAAGGCAATATCCACCCTATGACACACACTCGCGATAGGGTATGTATTCAATACATACATGTATCGCGCTAACCTATTTAACAGGAGTAAAGGGAAGCTTGTGCTTGTTGAAAAAAGTGACGTGGCCCCACTGCCCCACCTCGCGTCAATCCCTGGTGATTTCTTATAACCATACTACGGTTATAAGAAATCATACTATGGTTATAAGAAATCACCAGGGATTGTACTATTAGTATATGAACTAGTCTTTATCACTGCGGTTTTTAAGTGGTTAACGCACGGCGTTGCAGCAGCCACGACCCCGTTTAAATTCCATCATTATCTGTTCATAGCGTACGATATTTTTATGTAGGCTATTTATTTGCCCAGTCTAGGTTACATAATTTAAAGCAAAAATAATTGGATAAAAACATAGCCTATTCGTAACTATTCGTACACACGCGGTTTAGAATTATGGCAAAACGTTGCAATGGAATTGTTTTATTCTTTCAATAATATTTACCAAATTCAAAATGCTAATGGAATGATAGTAGGCTACCGGTACGTGTTTGTTCTTAGATGTGCAGCTTGTACCAGCGCTCAGTGCCACTTGAAGTGAGGAGAGCAGAGGGAGAGAGAGTCCGAGCCAAGCACCCTGATAAGATCCCGGTCAGTAATTTCACTGGATCTGAGAGGTAGATATGCCTAGTCACAAAAACGAACGGGGTTTACAAACATTTACAACATCCCATATAAATAAAGCATGTGTTACACTAGATACTGTGCCATTCCTAGATCAACCAAGAGTATTAATAGTTCATGTGTTTTTCTTAACCAGATCATTGTAGAAAGGGCTGCTCGGTCACGTGCTCCTGATCTGGACAAAAAGAAATACCTGGTGCCCTCAGACCTAACAGGTGAAACAACCACACAGACACACACAAACACTCTTTTAACCCCACCTTTGTGTCAAAATTGTGTCCCATAGTCTCTGTGATCACAGCAATTAATAAATTATGTTAATTGGTTTTGTGGTTTTATTCAATCACTGCAAAAAGCATACATTTTATACACCTAAATGAAGGATTGCTTAAGAGTATGTGGGGTATTATGTTATTTCAACTTACTTACTTATCACAAGCCTGAGACTAATCTTGTGAAATTCTAATTACACTTGCTCGAGTGGTTTCAATTCTGAATAAATAAAATAAGAAGTAGTTCTTGCACATGACTTCTCACTGACCAACTTTCTTTTTCCCCTGCAGTTGGTCAGTTGTGCTTCCTCATACGGCAGCGTGTTTCTCTGAGGCCAGAGGAGGCTCTATTCTTCTTTGTTAACAACTCTCTCCCCCCATCCAGCTTTCCTCTTTCAGCTGTTTATGAGGTGTGCCCCTACAGCCCTTCACCACGTGTATCTTCTCCAGACATACACTAATGCACAGGTCACATGGCAGCATTCACCACGTTCTGCTCACACTCTAATGTAGTTTAATCCCGCACCATAAAGCCATTAGTCACCTCTGTCAACACTACATAAGAAATGAGTATCAGCATCAAGTGCTTTTGACACATATCTGCGGTGGTCCACTGCCTATATTAAATATTCATCATTAAATATGAAAGTCTATAACTGTATGGCATTGCCAGTAAACCGTTCAATATGCTGACTGTTTACAGTGAAATGTGAAATGTAGATTAACTGATGTTATTTTGTCACGTAAACCCTGCCTATAAATTCAATATTAAGTTTGAAATGCTGTTAATCTTTCTTTTACCTTTACAGTGTAAAAATGTGTGTGTATGTATAGGTAGGTGTGTGTGTGTGTGTGTGTGTGTGTGTGTGTGTGTGTGTGTGTGTGTGTGTATGTATACATACTGTATATAGTGTTGTTGCAGGTTATTGAAAGCATAATGTAATTTATACTCAGATATTTTCTCTGCTGTTTCTGTCTGTTTCAGGAACACCATGAGGAAGATCTGTTTCTCTACATGACTTACAGTAATGAGAGTGTCTATGGTGCCTAAGTTCAATATACAGACGTGAGGTATAAAGAAAGGAGTTTGAAGAGAGCATGTCAGAGGAAGTTACGATTGTTAATTGTAAGGCTTCATAACACTATTATTTTATATGGTGTTAGTCTTGATGAGATCTTGGCAGAAGGGAATTCCTTTGTCAGTATTTTGAGATGAAGGTAATGTCTGAAAATACTTCAGACATTACCTTCACCTCAAAGAACTTGGCAGAAGGGAATTCCTTTGTCAGTATTTTGAGATGAAGGTGATGTCTGAAAATACTTCTGAGTTGTTGATTTATTCTTACCGGATAAAATACAAAAGAAATGGTCATAAAGTTTGGAAAACATTATTACAGAAAGTTACTCAGAACTGTTTGTGGAGCTCTTTGCTATCTGTATTTAATGCAAATAGTTATAAATATATATTTTTGTTCTATTTTTCTTTTGTAAATTAAAATCATGAACTTTTCTGAAAAATAAAAATGAAAATGAAAGGAAAATGTTTCAGCATGTACATTCCAACTGTTAGAATATCTCAATTATGTATAATTTCTTTAAATCTCTATTATATTTCTTTTGCAAAGCTATTTTGTAATTTATTTTTTCTAAATGTTTCATGATAAAGCAATCTCATTATAAATTTGCATTAGTCATCACAAAACCAAGACGAACAGGAGGGAACAAAATGGGGAAGTGTTCTAACACTTTCAGGATAGATGCAGACACTCAAACACAATATATGTTTGTGAACTATCGCTGTGAGCAACTGACGACAAAAAATAAACAAACAATATGGAAGCTAATGTCATTGAGATGAAGACAGCCGGTACAAATGATGAAAAGCAAAAGGATACCCTGGCAAGTAAGGAGATTCCTGCAGATAAAGACAAAGGTATTGTAAAAACAAAATAATGTTTTCATAAACTGAACATATTTAAAAAAGAATAATAATCAAACCTAGAAATGCACTCGAAAAAACTTTTTTTGAAATGTCTCTATTTCTATATTATTTATTTTACTTTAGAGGAAGAAGAGTCAGTCTACACCAAACTGAAAGGTCCATCTGCGGACATCTATGAGCAGGCTGGCACTTCAAAGCACCAGCAGAAAGAAGGTATAAAACATTATCTATTGGGCTGGACTTTATAAACACTTTTTTTTTTTGTTACTTGTTGGTGTAATATGTATGCTGTTTTAGTCAAATGTATTTATATAATGTTTATTTGTATTTGTAATGAAAGGTGTCCTTGAGTGTCTTGAAAGGCGTCCTTAAATAAAATGTATTATTATTATTATTATTATAAAGCAAGGCATGATTTTTTGTTTTTTTGTTTTTTATAATTTTCAGTTTGCTGAATATACAATATAAATGCATTTATTTATCCATCTAATTATATACCTTTATTGATATTACTATTTTAAAAATGATTAATAGTTTAACATGGCAGGATAAATGGACACTTGCACCCAGGGTTGGGTTGATTAATTTTTAATGTAATCTGTTACCAGACTAAAAGTCTAATCAATAACATAATGTTTTGAGTACCTACATTTACTAACATAATCTGAATACTTTCCATTACTTATGAATTACTGCACCCCTCCAAATTGTCTTTTGAAATGCCATCCAAAGCAATTTACTGCATTGGTGGTGCACCAAATCTTTGTATTATTGTGACCATTTAAATTTCTCATGGGGTCAGATTAAAGTAGGACTTCATTTAAATTATTGACTGATGTTAATGAACGGTTAATAAGAGAACAGCCGATTGTTTTATTAATTTTTCTTCTTTTAAATTTAAAGTAGTCCTAAAAGTAATTATTTTAGAAAAACTGTTATCTGATTAAAATATTTTGACTAATGTAATAGATTACAGTAACTTTTTTGTAAACAGTTTCTCCCCAACCATGTTGCCTCACGGAGGCAACATGGAGTAACCACGAAAAGAGAAATGAATGTACATGAGATTAAAGCAATATTGGAACAAAGAAAAGCAAGAGAACCCCAGCAAGTAAACAAGTTCTTACAAAAAGCTTAAAATTATTGTAATTGCAATGCTAGATCCATATGTAGGCCCACTGACTATGCAATTTGAAAAATGTAATTTTTAAATGTATAACTGCAAGAAATCCTGGCAAAATATATATATTTATTTATTTTTTATTCAAACAAACATATACAGTACATTTCCAATAGAAAATATATTCTCAAAATTTGTTTTACATAATAAAACATTTACATTTACACTATATACACATAAACACACTCATACTTATATGCCCATATACTGTATATACTCATTTATATTCACTTACTGTCATAAACTATAAGTAAATGTCAATATAATAATCAATAGTAAAAATTCTAACAAATCACCTTCATTTTTTTCATCTTAATATTTAAAGAAAGGATATTGAATTTGTTTTAAAATATCTGTTTGTCTACGATGTCTGTTTTCCTGATTTTAGAGGAAGTAGAGACCTCAGTCTACTCCAAACTGAACGTTCAAACCGAGGACATCTATGAAGATGCTACCACTATGAAGCACCAACGTAAAAAGACAGAAGGTATATTATGTATTTTACTGGCCTGATCTTATAGTCACAGTTTGATAAGGCATTGTTTCTTCCCAATGTGACTGCACATACAGTATATCATGTAATACCAAGGTCTTCAACAGGGGGTCTGGGACCCCAAGGGGGGATCCTCAGAGGTACTGCACGGGGTCCTCCAAATGATTTGATCTCAAACTTATTTTTTTCCAAAAATGTAAATGTCAGAAAATAGACATTAACATAAATACAACCTGTGCTATAAATATCTGTCCATTATTTTAATGGCTTAGTGGTTGACGTTTATACATGGCTCTATACATTGTTGGCCCGGTTAATAAATATTTTCTACCATGTGATAGGGGGTCCCTGTGCGGTTTTTCTATCAGCCAAGGGATCCTTGTCCCGAAAAACGTTGAAGATCTCTGATGTAATATATAACGTAACTTAACATATAACTTGAGAACTACATTTAAAAACTCACACCACAATTTGATAAACAACAGAGACAAGAACCAAAGATCAATTAGTCCATTTGGTGTCCACTACTTTCAACAGTAATTTCTACATCAACAACCTTCTCTGGTCCATATTGATTACTGTACATTTGGATGATAGTAATAAACACTTTAAAAGACAAACATTAGTATATTGGTGAATAGGTGGTTTGTTTATTAAATGATGACTGCATATAACTTTACCCATTACAAATGACTAAAGCATTAAAAAGCATTTCAGATTAGCATTGATTGGAGCACAGTAGTAAATAGATTAGAATCTATTTTCGATGGCTGTGAAAAATAATAAGTGCACAAATTATGCCAAGACTCAATATGCCATGGTTCTCAGAAATGGGTACAAGCTTAAATGAGAAGTAAAGTCTTGGTTTCCTCTTGTTAAGTTTCTTAATATGAAAACATCCACATACTTTCTTATACAATCTTGTGCATGTAGGATAGAATATGTGAGTGTGTGTTAGTGTTACCCAGCAGTATGGTGACACGGAAGGTTTAGTTTAGCTTAGTTACACTGATCCACATACTGTATAGCCTGGCAGAGTGATCTGCCCATGACCTTGGTCAGAGGCAATCTACAATTTGTTCATTGTAAACATGTGATAGTGTTCTTCAGACAACGCATTATCTGCATCTGTTATTTTGGGTACTACATTATTTTCTATCTTTCAAGGCACTATACACACATACACATACATGCATTTCACTTTAAGGATGGAATGTCAAGGCTCCATGAATAATTTAGAAATGAATGGCATGTTGCTAAGCTACCGGACAGTAGGCGTGCTCACTCTACATTCTTCCAGCTATCCAGGAAGGAGGAGCAGGACGGGGTAAACAAACCTCCTGCTTTTCCTCTTGGAAGTCATGTACATCAAATTCTGTCGCAATGATCAGGATAAAAAATCCTCAGATGAGGCTGGCAGCACACTATCATGTAAATGCAGGGGCACGGTGGGGGGGACGGGGACGGGGGGATACAACCCCCCTAGTTTCGTAAAGAACAAAATCATCCCCTCCACTTTTGAGATAAAAAATGTGCACAAAGAAAAAAAAGCAACTTGAGTTACATTTGTTTATTTGCCTACTTTGATGACCATCATAAGGCTACCGGCATTGACAAGTCCACTATAGTCCACTATTCAATGCCCCACCCTCCTTGGTTGTTGCTATAGGCATGCCCTGTAAAGTAAGCTATTTGCACCTGGCATGTAGGCTAATGGTGTTTGATGTATTCCAAAGGAATAGCACATTTCTCAAATAATAGTTCTGAAATATCAGAGAGAAGCAGACAGAACTACAAAATGATTTTGAGAGCTACAGTATCTTATAATTCCACCAGTCTCAATGTACAATCTTGACAATTCACGTGAATGACAAACATGTAGGCTAGACTACAGGAACAGCAATATCCTTACATAACACGGTAAGTCAGCCTACATTGTTTTATTTTAAGATAATGTTTAGTTATGACTGCCTATAGTTTTCATTACCTTTGCTTGCTTTAGACATTTGTTTAGCACACCAGGATTTGTCTGACACATAAATAATGGCGTGTGTTGTTGACCAGTGATCACGTTGGATTGTTGACCAGTGTAGAGCCTAGTCTATGTCATAACTATGTGTAATGATGTCAAGACAGTTGCGCTGCAGCCATAAATTACGTAAATCTTACTCTCAAATACTTCCATACATGCGATGGTGATATCTATAATAACTTTCTGATGGCGACCTTGGAATCTGGTTCTCTTTTGCGCGTGAGAGCGGGGTTCAAGTTTTCACTCTGGCATCATATTTGGTTTTAATAACAAAAAGCATTGTTGTACAGGCTTAAAAGTTGAGACATTTTCCTCACACTTTCATCCCTCTTACCTAAAAATCCCCTGCGCCACTGCAAACTAGCAGTTGAACTGAATGGACAGCAAGGTAGGTTGTTGTGTTTTCTATGCAGTGAAGATGTAGTGTTTGAAGGCTGAATAATAACACCATCCCTGCTGATCTCTCCCTACACAAGGCAACAACACCCAGGGCAATGTGCGTATGTACCGCGCTGTGTGCATGTTCCTCAGCCTCATCATCCTGGTTTTACTGCTGGTCATTATTGTCCTCTGCATGAAAAGTGAGTATTCATGCAGCATGCGTCTACATTAATACTCCTGGACATGTACATTATGTTGGTGTCGACTTTTGCTCCTAGTTGGAAAGACCGGCTGCCAGGACTGGTCTGGGAGGCAGAACCCAGGTGACGGAATAATGATGATACACAATCAAGGTGAGCACACTGTTTATATTGGAGAAATAACCCCCTCCTGTATAATTTGATATCAACAAGTCATGCCTTTTATCACGTTATGTTTTGTTGATGATTTCAAACTGCAAGTCATTTGCAATTAAAACTTCTTCAAAAATATAACAATATGGAAAGAGGGGTGTCACCAGCAACTGGAGGTGGCAGAAACCAGACCCAGGTTGGAGTAGTTCCACGGATATTTTAATAAACACAAACAACACTCCCCGGTACAGCAGCAATAACCAACAAAGACAAGACAAACAAACAGAAGGGCTACATACTGTACACTAAGGCTAATTAGGGCGACGTAGACCAGGTGTGAGAAATGACAGTGAGTCCTGGATAAGTGCATGGGTAAATGGGAAAACAGGGATGCATACCAGGACAGTGATACCTGCCATCATCTAACCCTGACAAGGGGTCCCTGTAATGCATACTATCTACACACTATCTACACCACATGTTGTGGTATAACCTTCGCTATAAGTACTTCTCTCAGCTGGGATGGCCAAGGAGTCAAGGACTAATTCTACTCAGCAATTATGCATGAATATTCTGTTATTGAAATAGTAATAACCTGCGTAAAACAGTACATTTATACATTAGCCTACTGCAAAAAAAAGTTATATTTATCTTAGTCAATAGCTTAGGTAGTAGCACTAAGTAGTAACACTAGTGTTTTAATCTATTCTTGTGTTATTTTGAATGAATGAATTTAAATGCAGCGTTATTCTACGCTTGCTAGCTTTTATGCACAAATTAAAACAATATTTCTCAACAGCACTGACTCACACATTGAAACACATTGTGAAGCAAAGCATAGTACTAACGCTTTGTTGTTGTAAGCGGTGTTCGTAACTTTGCTTGTGTTCCTATTTACGGAGCCAGGGCTGTGTAGAAGTACCGGATAATTTTTTCAGAACACACAGAGAACGGTAAAATAGCGGAATGCAAGGATATATTTCTTGAATTTAACAAAAAGTGTATTAGCTTACAATTATCTTGCAACAACTGATTATACCATTATAATTTATATTATAATACAAGATTAGATACAAGTTTCAAATGAATATGTCTGTATCTACTCTTTATTTTAGTTTCTGCTTAACTTTACAGACAATGACTGCCAGGGTAACTGTACTAAAGGCTGGATGCAGCTTGACAACTCCTGTTTCTACCTGTCCAGAAGCAGACTGAATTGGGAGGAGAGCAGGGTCAACTGCTCAGCCACTGGAGGAAAGCTGGCCGTCGTCAACAACCGAAAACTTCAGGTTGTCACATCACTCTCTTATGTTGACAACCACTAATAGGCTGTTGTCATGGTATGTAGTTATTAAGAAGGCTTTAAATGTATTATGTTACTTTTTCTACTAGGACTTTCTGACTACAAAGGGGGCGGTTATGTATTGGATTGGGCTGAAATAC
>JAODUE010025533.1:0-22712 GCA_027564755.1 Amblyopsis hoosieri
TATATATATGTGTGTATATATATATATATGTGTCGGCAGTGCCCTGCTCAAGGAAAAATCTGCGTTCCGTGCCACCTCCACTTGCATCATTTTCTATCGCCATTAAATGCCAAGTGGGGGGGGCCTACTGTGAGACTGTAAAAGACAGTAAAAACTGCATGTATGTAAATATGTGTAGCTATATTATTATATAGACATATATAGCATATCATATAGATGATCAAATAGACTATGATATACTGTAGTAGAATAATAATACTAGCCTAAATGGCTATATAATGCAATAATACTGTATGGTCTGTATGATACTCTGTTTTTACAATGATAATATAATTAGAGACTATAATAGAGACTATCCTATCATATCCTATCCTGTCATCAAACTATAATACAGATGGTCATATAGCCTTACTGCCTATCATATAGCCTATCATATATAGACTGTCATCTTGTATTTTTGATTAATTCCAGCCCAGGACAGATACTGTATTGTAAGTATCCCCCTGAGCACCACAATATCTCTTTCCATAGTCCCTGTGTTCACTCTCCTCCTTGCAACAGAGCCATGGCAAGCCCAGGGAATACTGCAGACAGCAGAGCCATTGTAGTCTTATAGGAAAGAAGACATATTGGCTGCTCAAAAAATAGCTAGATTTGTCACTAGTCTGTTTTCTGATATGAAGTCGCTGGCTGGGGTTGTAAAATGCTGCGAAGTTGTGCACTGGTTTGATTGGTATAAATATCAGATATAGCCTACTATAATGTCTCACTTAGGCTGACCATACGTCTTATTTTTCCCGGACATGTCCTCTTGTTTGGGGCCATAAAAACTCTTGGGGACAAGTGTCAACTTTACTTGTTTACATATAAAATGTGTCTGGCCGGGTTTTTCTAAATTGTCAAAAATGTCAGGTGATTTGGATTTTGCTCTCATTTTATGTGTGCATTTTTTGCATTGAACGTTGTGTCTCACCTTCTCAAACGCCACTGATATTGATTTCACTTACTAATCCCGATTGACCTTTCCCAAGCCCCGCCCCTTTCTGCTTGTCCTCCAATAACAGTTAAGCATTTTTTTGAATCTGACGGAACCTTCCGTCAACTGTTTGTTGTGCTGTAATAGCTTTCTATGGCGTTTTGTCCTACCTAGTTACAGTAACTAGGTAGGACAAGTGAAAGGGGCTTGGGAAAGGTCGATAATGGACTTTGAGAGACAGCAATGCGCTGTTACGGCACCCAGTCTGCCTGAAATCAACAGAATAAGGTCACGCTGGTTGGTCCTGTTGCCGACATGCACTTCGGCGTGATCTGTAGCCTTACAGATCATAATCTAAAACCGAATTGAAACATTTCCTGCACTGGAATGTAGCCTTCATGTCATTGTCTAATGTGATCTCAAAGCCCACATACAGTAAACTGGAGATATAGAAGTTTGTCAGGTAAATAGGGTTATACTATTGATACGATACACAATGCACTGGTACAGCTTTGTTGGTATTAAAGGCTTTCCCTGATTCCAAGAGAGCGCAGAACATTTCAAGCACTCTACTCAAGATGTAAACGATTAACGCAGTGATAGCATAGCATTTTGTCAACATTACGCTACTGTTTGTTTCTACTGATCATTGAATCAATCCCAGTGGTCTGAAATGGTAAAATGTTGAAAGAATAAGGAATAAGATTATCTTCTGCCATAATGGCTATGAAAGCAAATGATATGCTATTTGTTTTGCTGAACACTAGGCTATGTTCATGTACAGTATTAAAGGTGAACTTGATCAAAACAAAACACCTCTCCCTTCAATGCCATATGGGTGCACCCTCAGAAGCTCTGCCCCACACATTGAAATGCATTGCCAAGGCTAGAATGTTGTTGAGTGGTGCGGTCTGCACCACTTAGCAGGAAAAATGTATTATTGCAGCGCAGACACACAACGGACAGTGAGTAGATATTTGCTGACTTTAAAGTTTGCAATTGTGTTATCATCACAATACCTCAGTCACATCTCACATTCCTCCTCCTCCTCCTCTCCATGCCTCTTCTTCAAGGAGAGCTGTGACCTAACCTTGCAGGCTGTAGCAACACCAGGCGGTGTCGCACACCGTTGAATCGATGGAGGAGATTGGCAACGGTCGTGCGGCGTTATCTAATAATCGCTTCACATTCTGTCCATCTGCTATCGGGGCTGGCTTACATGCCCATTCTGTCCCATGCCACCCGTCTAGCGTGACATTTTTAATCAGGATGCAAGTGACAATGAAGTCCTGTTAGCTTGCGCGCTATACTGCTAGCCCAAACCATTCGAGAGTTCAGTCTGACACAGCTACAATAGCGAGGATACGTACCTACAAGCTTGTACATGCTGCCATGTAAATGGTAAATGGACCGCATTTATATAGCGCTTTTATCCAAAGTGCTTTTACTTGTACTGTAAAGCGCTTTTATCCAAAGCGTTTTGCAGTATTTTTGCATCCCATTCACCCATTCACACGCCGACGGTGACTGCTGCCATGCAAGGTGCGACCAACCACCGGGAGCAGTTGGGGGGGTTAGGCATCTTGCTCAAGGATGCTTAAAGGGAGGTCAACACCGGGGTCATGTGATGCGATAACATGCGCATGAGAGGTGGCGACATCTCTTGGCAGTGAGAAGAGTGAACGTCAACAGGCAAACAGACAGAAGCAACATGAGAAACATGGGGATTCAATTCTCGCCCCCCCCCAACAACTAGCCTCTGCGTCTGTTTAATGCAGTTTGTTGAAGCGCTGCTCCCCCACTGGATTGGCTGAGGGGAGTGTGTAGGGCTGGATGTGGTCATGTACTGTGTGGGGCTTTCTGATTATGATGCCATATATGCTCCACATACGGTACAAGCGTACTCTCTGCTGTAGATATATACATTTGTGTTTGTTCTTGTTCTTTATTTATTTATTTCTCTCCTTCTTCGTTTTCTTTGCCCCTGCTCCTTTCTTGCTTTCTGTCAGAGCTATGGCTCCTGCTGGAGGCAGATAATGGAAGCTGGAGGTTTATATTTGCTTTATTGAGCATTAGAGTCACTAGTGTTTATTCAGTACTAATGGATGCTCCTCGCAAAGGCTTCCTTACGTGCACTGTGTGTGTTTGTGTGTGTCTGTGTGTGTGTGTGTGTGTGTGTTTGCTGTTTGGTTTGGGGGCTTCAAGGTTTCGTGAGTTTGTGTCGGAGTGTGGACATTTCTGTGTGTGTGTTATTGTGAATGCATTTGTCTTGTATGGCAGTTGTGTGTGTGTGTGTGTGTGTGTGTGTGTGTGTGGGCAGAGGGGGCTGCCTCTGTATGGCAGCTTGTGTGTGTGTGGGGGGGCTGCCTACAGTGATCTGCGTGGAATGTGAAATGCTGAGGGTGAAAGAAAACACGTCAGTGGGATATACTAAGTGCGTGTGCGTGTGCTATATATAGGCAAATCAGTTTGCACACTACACAAATGTATAGAAGAGTGCTGGTCCACACTGACTGCGATGATTCTGGAACAGATAGATTAATATAACGTGCTGCAGGAATTCAATTCCCTCTTTTATCCCAATTCACTCTTTGCAGGCAGCCTGCCCTTTTCATGTTCATCTCATATTGCAAGAGCTGTTTGAGGCGAGATGATCGTACATCTCATTTGTCCTCATAAAAAGTTTTTTGCCTTTTATCAGATATTTATGTTTTCAATGCAGGTTTTGTTCTCCTCGTGCTGATTCTGTGCCAACATCAAAGCATTGCTGTTGATTTGAAATCATGCTCTGATCACAGAGTCTTGGGTCTTCTTGATTTATGTTAAATTCAGTGGCCTAGACCTGGAAAACTGAAAAGTCACTTAGATCTGTTTGATCTTATATCAGAAAAGGTAGCCTAACAATGGTAAACAGGTAAAATGCAAGCCGGTTTTTGCTGATGATACAATATACATTTTCACAGACACAGAGTAGGCTAACCCTAATCCTAACCAATTCACCTTCAACTATTTAACAGAATGTCCAAATGTATCGGTTAATTGAGGGACACATTAAGTTGATTCAGCTTCACTAGATTAAAAAAAAAAACAGGAGATTGCAGACAGAATGTTTGGTTTTACAAAGTAATAGCTGTAACACAGGCATAATTGTAACACTAATTAGTCCATTTTAAGTTGCATCAATAAAAGCAACATCCCTTTGATATTGCAACTAAGTAGGTCAGCCTATGATTAAAAAAAGTCTGTACACAGTCAAAGATGACAAATACGCAGTGACAAAGACAAGAAGTGTCTTCCTGTTGCTTTCATGTGTTTCCTAGACCATACATTTTTCTTCATCTATATTTCATTAAGAACCTCTTTTGTGCTTTAGGGCTGCAAGATCTGTCAGCTGCTAAACTTAGAGTGCTTCAAACTATTTAGATGAAACCGTTAAGTGACGCGGATAAACACTGCGATAGGGAACAACGCAACGTGAAAGCACTGGAGAGCACACAAACCGCTTGTCTCTTGTCTCTCATTTGCCTGTCCTCTGTTTTGGTTATCGTGTGTGCTTGTTTTGGTGTCCGTGATCATATTTGGGTGAACAAATGTGGTAGTATACTGTACATGCACACATTTGTTTGTGTTATGAATACATTTATAGATTACTACAGGTGCTTTTACATATAGGGTGATTGGTGGCAAAACACTATGGGACGATTTCACCTGGATTAAGCCAAGTCCTAGAACATGTTCAATGAAGATCTTCGACCCTATGTTCTACTTGGTCGAGAGACTAAGTTAAGTTTTTAGGAAATAGTCCTTGGCATTTTAAACTCCTGTGATGTATAGCATACTGTATGTTTGAATGAATTGCCCCACAAGAGTGTTATATAACTTATAACTTCTATCTTAAAATATTGATATAAAGTTAATAACATTGAAACCAACTTTAAAAATGCTGATACCTTTATTCACAATAAAGCATAATAAAGCATTAAATGTTGGAAGATTGAAAACAGCACAGTGGTCAGATGACTAATAAATAAGTAATGTCACCCCAACAACAATGTGTCATTGAGGGTCACAGGTCACAGGTAGTTTGTCAAATTATCTTTCTTCCCCTCTCCACTCTCTTTCCACATACTGTAGACACATGCATGCACACACACTCACACACACAAAGGTATTAACACTTAACTCTTCAGAGTGTCACAGCCTTTTGCTTTCAACTTTGAAACCCTATGCCATTATCTTCTTACCTCACTTGGCGTTCTAAAGAAGATGGTCAAACTGTGCTGTTCCTGGGCTAGGAAGAGGGCAAGGAGCACCGGCTAATGGAGTGATTCTGCTTCACGGTGCTGTTGTTTTACAACACTGTCTACAGGTGATAACCCCTGCTTGAATGAAGATAGCTAGTTGTCGAAGATCATATTCATGTCAAGCTCTTAATAATACATATAGACTTTTTTAAAATGTGGATTTGGAGCTTTAGAATTTGTATGGGCCGTCTCTCTCTTGAGCTTACGTTTTTCACTTACTGGATAACAGCCCGAAACGTCTCAATTTGAATGGTTGATAAAAATCATGAAATCTAAAATGTCTGAGAAGTTTTAAGTGTATGTATGATTATTTTCTTGCTCCCAGAGTATGGCTATGATTGAATATACTATGAATTAAAAAACCTTAACTGATACTGTATTTAAATAAATAATGTTCACACAATTGCTAAAAAATTAATAGATATAACTATGAACCGGATTTCAGAATGGGCCACATGTTAATATTTTGTGGTAGTTGTCATGATAATTGACTTAACACTGGTTAGCTTACCTCGTTATAGTCCAGTCAAAGTTCACCATACTTAAACTAGTGAAGAAAAATGTACAGATGCAGCAAGTGTGGTATGACTTGTGCTTAATTGTATGGTAAGAGTTGAAGAGTATAGACTGGCAATGATTATCCATGGACCAACTGTCTTGTGGCAAAATTGTGGCATATCTATTTTTCACATTTATATTTTCCGAAACTCGATACTGTGAAAGCTACTGCACTTTATAGTCATGAGTTAAACAGACTCATGCAGCATTCACATGGAACATGGCAGCCAGCCGTCCTCCTGGACGGCATGGCCAAAACTAAACACACACAAAACAAATGCTGTCCAGATACATGTTGCTATGGTGATGATCCATTGTTTACGAAGAATGAAATAAACTATATTCAATACAATTATTTTGTGGCTACAGTAATATGTTATTTAAATTGTTTTGTATTCATCTATTTGTGTTGTTGCACCACAGTTATTACCTTCTCATTTTCATGTGGAGGATGGAAAAAAAAGTCAAAAGATTTTAACTTAGGATGTCAATGTTAACTGCCATTACCATAGCAAATTTTTCCATCCTGCTCTCGTCCATAAAATTATATATTTTTTGCCGTCCACCGTCTGCTGTGTTCCATGTGATTGCAGCTTTATTAGCGTCAAAACATGCTGTTTGTTTTCCCAGCAGCATGTAAAACAATGCTAGTGAGCAGTTGGCAGAGCCAGCCTTTACTTTCATAAAGTCTGGAACACAGCGCTGGCTAACTCAACTCGTCAAAAGCCAACTATTGACAGGAGAGGTATTTTGATTGACATGCGACTAACTATGTAACTCAATGAAAAAGTCAGATTTGTTGAGAAAATTACTGTATCAACACGACTGGTTGTTTTCAGGTATCTGTAACATAAGCATATTACGGTTACTGCTTAAAAAGCATTTAACAACCTTTTTTTATAATTCACATCGGAATTACAGATACAGACTTCTTGAGTGACAATGCCAACAGCCAATGACTATTGACTGCCTCACTTTTCAGAAAGTCAGTCGAGCTTTCAAAGGCATATGTATCAGATGTTCAGACGTTCAGCACAGAGTTGCTCATGTGACGTAGTGCTAATGAAGAGGCTGAGACTAGGGTCTATGCATCAGACGTTCAGCACAGAGTTGCTCATGTGACGTAGTGCTAATGAAGAGGCTGAGACTAGGGTCTATGTATCATGTGACCTAGTGCTAATGGACGGAGGAGGCTGAGACCATATAGTGAGCAGCAGGGATGTGACAGGTATGTGGCGATGCCACACCCAGACCCAATGGCGGTGTCTGAAGCACTCATGCCCTGTCAAACCTGCAGGGTGTCACCATGGTAACGCAGCAGGGGGAAACACCAACTCGGTGACGCCGGTCACAGAAACATGTCTTTACCCAGGAGTGCAGCCTTCCCCTGCATCTTCAGTGTAAATTATGCTGAGTGGGGGCTGGCACATGGCGGTGTGATCGTGTTGCTCTGTGAGAGCGGATGGCGCCATAAGCATGCATCATTTGGCCATGGCAGAGCCCCTCTTTGCTTTTCATCATGGGCTCTCTACATTGTACACACGGCCTCTTGTTTGCCCTGGCCAGGCTCAATAGGCACAGGGGAAGTTGGGCACACACGCACACACACACGCACACACACGCACACACGTGCGCACGTGCGCACACGCACACGCACACACGCCCATAGAGAGTTTTAGATTATGCAAAAAATGTCCCATTCAGTGAATTTAAAATCATAAAATCACAGTAATCACCCGTTCTTCTCCAATAGTTATATAATTTCAAATCAATCAATTGATGAAATCCACCTACCCTTTTACACTGATATACTGTCTAAAAGCAGGCTGATGACTTTATAGGGTTAGGGGTTGCTTCATAATGGTAATTCTACACAATAGCAACAGTTTGATTTACGTAATGGTAAATGGATAAGGAAAATGAAAATGAATGTAATCCTGTAGATTACAGTATATGATAATAGGTCATTGGAAAAGGGTTGCTTATACAAACCCAAGGGGTGCATTTGGTAGTCTGGTATAACCAGACACACATTTCACTTGGTGCATCATTGCATCCTAATGGGCATAGACCTTGCCTTTACCTGTTTGTATCGCTTCATCTAGCTCTACCATCATTACCATAGCACCAATCAGGTGGTTGCTGATTGGTCCACCATCCAGGGCGGCTGTACGAACGCTAAAGCAAACAATAGTCGGGCGGAGCCAGGCTAGAATTTTGAATCAGCCGCCATCATTAACATGGTTTAGAAATAATGGATTTTTAATTAATTCAACGTTATGGTCAGCTTGTACAATAAATACCATTTAGGACAATTTGTGTCTATTATAAATAATAACATAATGGAAATGTAATACATTTGATATATTATTATATAAAATGTAATGTTACATGTACAGAACATCTACAGCAAATCTGTCCCACAATCATGAAAAATGAATGAGGGGGACATATTTAGATGTTTTGTAGATGTAATGTCATGTTACAATTATGTTGTCACACTGGATTTCTATTTAATCAGCAGGTCAGTATGAAATATTTGATATATACATTTTATATGTAAACATATCATTAGATGTATTTAGAATTAATGTGAGACGTTAATTTAATCTCCCAACATACTCCTTCAGTACAGTATGTCATAAAGATCTACAAAATCAGTTTTATTCATATATCCCTTAATCACAGTTTGAATCTCAAAGGCTTTCACAAGCACACATTTCATAAATGCATTATTCATGACAACCTTAATAAAATAATATAAAATATATGTATTAAAAAAACAGACACTTTGGAATGGTGTTAAAAATAGATTCTCATTTCTAGGCATGGAATACAGTAGGTGCATATCATTTTTGTTACATTACAATAATTTAAATGACAAAATATTATTATTATAATTTTTAAACTGTAACTGCATAAGAACTGTAAAACTCTAATACATTTTTTTTAAATAGGATGTAACATTTCTTCCTCTTTTGCTTTGGAGACCCGTTGCTACCCAACACAAACTGCTTGCTTCCATATTGAACATCTCAATGACAAATGTAGCATTCCTGCTAGAAGTACTGTATCTCTATATATTGTCATTGAATGATGTGCAACTTAGGCTAAAATTCTGTCACTGTTTATTACCATTATATATGACAAGTGCTGTAGGGTCTTTCCAACTCTGCGATGAATCTTGCTAACCCTGCTAAATGCACCATAAACTGTATACTTGTGACTTAGTCATGATAAATTAATTATATATAGACCTAATTGTCTTTATATGGCACGTCTTTCAGCCAAGAAGTACCGCATACATAAAATGTATTTTATGTATGATCTCTCCTGGTGTGCATATTATAATGTGCTCCTATTTATTATAAAGATGACGTCGACTTTAGCTTATTAAGAATAATAACACCATTACTAATGATCATATTATATTCATACCAGAGGCAAACATAAACAATGTCGCTAGCTGGCTGATGTTTTTTTCTCAGAAAAAAGATCATCGCATGTCTATTAGTAGTTTACATAAAAGTTTACAGAAGTTTACATAAAATATACTTACATTGTCAATCAAATATTTTAATTCCACAACCATAAACAACAATCTTGTGAATTCTTACACTATACAGATACAGAGATCATCTTTGTAGAGACATTATGAGAAAAGATACAAATCAAGGGAGATACAGTATACCACCTAGTTGGAATTCTAAGGAGTTTTTAAGGCACAGACGTTTTATAGTGCAGGCAGGGTTTAAAAAAAGTTACAATTTCCGCTTAAAAGAAGTTTCTTTTTTTGTAAAATATGGTAAAATCTATGAGCCATAGTGGCACTACTATCCTTTCATTCCCTTAAAGTTATTTCAGCCAAGAGTACAGTACGTTGTGAAATTGGCTGTCAAAGGCCTTTTACACCAGCCGGACCAGGAATAATATTAAATGCCAAAATGTAATCTCTCCGTTCGTGACCTGTCAAAGCGGGGCCTTAAGGTGTGTGTTGGCAGTGGGCAGTGATGAGGGATGGGCTCATGCAGACAGCTGTTTCCCACCATGACACTTGACAGGGAGTTGTTCTGGAGAGATTTGCAAAGGCTTACCTGCGGATGAAGGTGGGTGAGTAAAGGTCCTCCTTCTGCATGCTGCAAGAATGTCGCCAGCGCTTGCAAGGGAAGGAAAGGCGCGTAGTAGACGTGCATCGCTTCTGGCAGCGAAACAAATGAACCGATATCTGCATCATGGCCCTCTGGCTGGGATCCCCTGTGTGTTGCCTCATAGCTGCACTGTTTCTGCAGCAACACGCCAAGCTGATTCTCTTGATATGTGCTTTTGAAGCGTTTGTTTGTAATCCCTCCAGAGGTTGAGACTCCGTCACCTTTTACTGCATGTATTACCCCAGAGTGTGTCTGATTGGTGAGTCTGTGTGTGGGGTTTATTTTTTGTGTGTGTGTGGTGTGCGTGTCTTTGTGTTTATGAGTGTTTGTGTGTGTGTTTTGTATCAACCATCCCTGACTACACCTCTCCTCCGGTCCATTTGGGTCTGACGGGTTCTGATTGGGTTCAAGTGCTCCTCGAGTGCAGATGTCATTTGATGATTGCTTTCATCCCCTCTTGAAACACACACAGCGGATAAGAAACAGATTTGCGTTTTGGGGGATCCAAATAGCTCTATAGAGCAGCACACAAACCCTCCCCCTTCCCCTCCGGCCTCCATCCTCTTCATCTTCTTTCCATCACTCTTTTGACCTCTGTTACTTGGAAATAAAATATCTGCAAAATGTATTTTCTCGCTGTTAGGAAGAGAAAATCACTTTAGGAAGGAGCTGCCATGGGCAGCCTTTAGCTGACCGGTCCATCACATTGTTTCCCCTGATATTGCCTTGCAGGAAAGGCCCACCCTGCCAAGTTATCCTACTGCCTAGCTAAGGGGCAATGAATGGTATAAAACAATAATGAAAGCCTATAAGATTACACAGAAAATTAATTATTTGCAATGGCGAGCCAGACGTTTCATTATCGATTGGCGGTTGAGAATCCAGACAATTAAAGTCCAACCCATTTTATTTTTCTCCATATGTGGATGTTCCAGTCTAATTCAGTACAGCCAAAGCCTAATATTGGCTCTGTGAATGGAGGTGTTGTAGTCAGAGCCATGTAAAGAGAGAGTCGCGTCATCTCCGTTTACTCCAATGGACAGTTTTTTCACAGCAATTTCAGATCGTGGAGCCTCAAAATTCCCGGAAGTTAGTCTAAATACTAAAAGTAACCTATAGTTTAGTTCCTTTGTGCCCTTCTTAGGCCCCGATCACACCGAGATGTGTCGCGAGAAATGCGTCACCAGCAAAACCATTGTTTTCCTATTGACTGGCATGCGCTTTTTAAGACGGACATAAAAGTTTAAATACTCTCAACTTTTCAGCGCAAGGCGCAGAGTCATGCTGTTGTTCAATGGGACAATTGGCACAGGCAGCTGTTCTCTTCAGCGCAGGCAGTCCATATCTGTGTGATCGGGGGTTTTTCAAAACGCTTTTGAAGCAGTCGCGCCTTTAGAGACGCGTCTCGGTGTGATCGGGGCCTTATGGAAAAATCTGCAACTCCACCTTAAAGGTATAGTCAGCTATTGCAAGCTAATTGTTAGCTAATAAACTTTTTGTCAAATTCACCAAATATCTCCTCTCACTTTGCTAGCTTCCCGTTCTCTGTTCGTGTTGTAAAAATGTATCAGATACTTCAACACTGCCCTGGCTCCATCAACATAAAAAAGTGGTGAACACCGCTCACCTAAATATAGCCGGAATACTACGCTTTGCTTCACAATGCATTGTGATGTGTGGGGGGCGGTGCCGTGGAGGGCCGCAAATGTTATTTTGATTTGAGCTTGAAGTGTTCTCGAGATTGACTAACCTTGCCTTCAAACTTAACGCTATAGTGCCTTTTGCCCATTTCAGAAACATAATGAAGGACCAACATGTTGTTTGTTGTGTTGAATTCTCTGTCTGACTTGATTGCTTAATAATAATAATTTCATAACACTTTTTGAATACAATTTTAATTGTATTCACCTCCCATTCAGTCCACGAGTTCCTGGCATTTCCCTCTGCTCATCATACAGTATAGCTGTCATGAGGAATGTACAGGATGTTGTCTACCACCATCTTGGTTTGTGATCCAAAACATACCGTTCATTGACGATCATGAAAGACAACACACTCTGTCTTGAGACCTCTGTTAGTGACTCGGTTATATCTAACTTTGTGACTGTAGTACTAACACTGAGTCTCAGACAGTAGTCACTCAACACAAATGACATAACCCAGTAATGGCAAACCCTTATGGCCAATACGACAAATGTGGCTTGACATAATACATTTAATTTGCATTTTAAAGATGTAAAGATGTTTGAATGAATAGATGGAATAAATATATTCATATACTATGTATGAATATGTAAAACACTTCATCTCCCTTCCACGTACTGTTATCATACAGCATTCTAACAGCAAATTGCGAAGCCTCACTAACTCCTGTGGATCAATAATGTAGCTTTGTTTAAGCTATTGCTATTGCAATCTAAAACCTGCTAAATCAGCACAGGTGTTGTGCTTTCATGGATTACCAAGGCACAAGATGGATGCAAGTGCACAGAAAGCCTAGATTTATTAAAATAACTGGAGAAGTTATGTCAAAATGGCTGCCATTAATTTCAGCAAAATAAAAACACCCAGCACACATGACAGACCACACTTCTCCTGGCTTCTGTGTGTGCAGACGATAGTCTTAGGAGGATTAGCCTTAACATTAGCCTCTTATGTACCTTGTGTGGTTGCATACCAAACACTATGTAATCACGTGCAATCGGAGTCCACACTTTCCCAGATGTTGTCTAAAGAGTTCATCCACCTGTCCACCTGCACTCAATTGTATGAGTGAGTTTACATACTGTATACTGCATACTATACATAGAGTACTGCACACCTGAAGAAATACAGATTCATAATTTCTGTGTACTGTACTGTGCCCCAGTGTACAGTGTACAGTATATAAACTTTAAGATGTAATGTACAACTCAGTAGATTTTGGATGTTTGTCATGCAGTGCTGGCTTAAGGGAAGGCTCCTTGTGTTTGGAATTACCCATGTGCTTTTGGTTTGCACCTCGGAGAGCTCGGCCCACTCAAGTGCAAGTAGCGAGCATTCCTCTCTGCTCCTTCGATAGCTTGTACAGACTCACACTGTTCTATGCCTTTCACCTTACAGTTGGCCACTATTCAGTGGACAGTGATTCATATCCTAACATAAAACAAATATTTATGGAACCAGTATTAACGCAAGAGAGGAGTGTACCAATAAATTAAGTTTTAATGAGAAATGAAAAGGTCCCTTAAGATTTTGAGGTAATCAACAGCAGCTTGTGGATTTGTCCAGGGCAACACGTGTACTATTCAAGTTGTCATTCATACTACACTTGCAGAATCAGGCTAGAACCGGTTGTATGTTTCATCTGCACCTATCCAAACAACATCATAATCTTTTGACTCCGCTCCTGGCATGTTACTGTATGCTGATGGCTTTTGACGAAACACTTCTTTATTCTCTTTGAGATGCATATAATAGGAAACATTACAAACCTCTATTTTGAAATGCTGCACAGTAAAATTGTGACGGGGTGCTTGTCAAAGGGACCTAAAGCACTTACTATATGAATTCCATTGCAGTGCAGAAAGTCATTGTGTCTCTAAGATCAGCATAACCGCACCACAAGTGTAAAATTGTGTCTTTTTGTCATTATTTTCAGACAGCTTTTGATATAAATAACTTGCTGAATTCTACTCAAAGTACTGTACTTTTCTGCCATTAAAGTGTACTGCATAGTATGGAAGCATTGTAAATGATGCAATGTAGATATAAAGGACAAGGAACCCTATTAACATACTCTTGTACCCTTGTTGACTGGACTGGATTTTACATTTCTATACTGTAACGACAATGTGTTTAAGACAAAAACTGCAGGTCTGGGAGTGTTTGCCCAACTATACACATACAATGAATTTTGCATCTCCAATCCACCCACATCCGCAGGGATACTAGAGCACCTTGCCTATGTTTAGGGACTGTGGGATTGTTAACAGAGGCAGAGTCAGAGGTACGATTGACTGATTGTGTTTCAGAACATCTTTTGAGGCAAGTGTTAGAAGATGTTTCAGCTTTACGCAGCAGTGTGCTCCCTTTCCCACTCACTCACTGTCTTCTCACATTTTTTAAACTTTAAATTGAAATCTCACATTTTCTAAAATTTGTTCATGAGTTGTTCTGAGTTTAAATGTTTCTGTAGCACATAATATTCAAGGGCCCTCCTCTTTTATCCTCCCCTTCTGTTTTTATTAGCCTGTGGGTTTCAACCGCCCATCTCTACTATTACTCCCCGTTTCCACTATCTAGTTTCTGTTTTACGTTCCACCGTTTTCCGCCTCGTTTTCCTTCCTCTTTCCTTCCGTCTCTCGGGAGATTTACGCTTCAGGCCAGAGGGCAAGGGAGCGACGCTGAGGGAATGCAAGGAGAGAGGAGGAGAACATGGAGGCTATGAGAGAGACAAAGATAGACAGAGATAGAAAAGAGAGGATGGGAGGCAACACACAGTGAGAGCCATCGAGAGAGAGAGAGACAGAGAAGGAAAGAGAGATCTTAACCTCAGACTAATTGAATTTCTATGTCTTCTCCAAAATGTGGTTAGAACTGGCAGGAGGAAATTGTGAGGAGCAGAGAGAGAGAGAGAGAGAGAGAGAGAGAGAGAGAGAGAGAGAGAGAGAGAGAGAGAGAGAGAGAGGAGGGGCTACTGTAAAGAGAGAAAGGAATGCATGATGGATAACAAACAAGAGTGAGAGGGCCCCTAAGGCCAGACTAATTGAATTCCGATCTCTCCTAGAAGATTGGTTAGCATCAAGCAGACAGGCAGACAGACCTAGCATGGATCAACTCTGTCCAACCAATCACACTAATTCAGTGTGTATGTCCAATCCGCTGCAATCCAGTCCAGTTGAGTCAATAACTAACTATCCAATGCAAGGCCAAATAGGGCTTAACAACATAGACATCACACATCAATGAAAAATGTATGGAATTCAAACTTTACGCCAGACATTTTCCTTGTACAAAAATGTATCACATATTAACAAAAACATTTTAGGTTCTGGGTTGAAGCAACTTACACAAAAAATACACTGTATACACATTATCAAAGTATATGCTGTATATATATATATATATATATATATATATATATATACACATACACAGTATACTTACTGTATACATAATGTACTGAACAAAGTCCACTGTCAATCATCTGTATACAAGTGTTTCTTTATTTCCACATTACAGTAATAACCCCAAATTCTGTTCCCCATCTTACAGTTTAGTTGTGTTTCCTAGTGGAGATGAAATTGTGGAGAATTAGTTCTCCCAGCTTCCCCATCAGGAAAAATATGTTTGTATATAGGTGGGTGAGCACTTCTGTTCAACCTGACATTTTTGAGGATTGAAATGTAGCTTACTTACAGTAATGAATGTGTTTAGAACATTACCTAGAGTGCAGGCTCGTTCTCTCATTTCAGTTTCCCAGCGTATTCAGATAAGAATAATAAATAATCAGAGAAACTATTTTGACCAAACCCGAGTGACAAGTTCTGAATAGTCCTTATAGATAGTGTAAAAAGCAGGGTTGCACTAACAGCATCTGTTAGTCATTGTAATGGTGCTGCTGTCTGGGATGGGCACTGACTGATCTGAGTCCACTCTCTGGATCCACAAACCAATGTAGTTAATTTACTTTCAAACCATTAGCACTTTTTCATTATTTAACGAGCATTGGTCTTGTTCCTTTTCTCATGCAATCTCATACACACAAAAGGACACAAGGTTTTCTGTTCTGGCTGCTGTAGAAACGAAAAGTTTCCTTTCTGTGTGTACAGTATGCAGTTATAAAATGGGCCAATCATGCATCAGTAGCCAGTGATTCATGATGGTTTTATAATGAGTTACAAAAAAATATTGCTTACCTACTGTATATATATACTTTTCGAAACTCTTAACACAGCAACACACCTACCTCACACAATTAGCCAAATAGTACATTATTCTCAAAATCACAGCTTGTTTAAAATGCAAAACAACTCCATCAATTTCAAAACATTTGCATATATTAGTTCGAAGAGGAATGCCTAGTCAATTAGAGCACAATGGCTTTCTAAATAAATAATGTTTCAGTTTAAGTTCTACCTACATACAATAGACAAATCTTTTTATTTTAATTTTTTTATTCAGTTTCCTTTTACTGTAAACGTTTTTGGCTTGAGGGTCAAATGTGTGCATTTTGGAAATAAGCTGTGTAAAAGTGAATTAGTCACGTTTACTTCATAAAATGTAGAAAAATTTATTACTGTGACAGAATTGCGGAAGTACTGAAAAACCTTTTTTTTGCAACATGAAATTGCAGCCAGTGATCAACAAATAAGCTAATGTGGCTTTTGGTTCAAAATGTGCAAGATGTTATGCTCTCCTTTGAACACCACCAAGCATTATTTCTCTCCTCCCCCTAACTCTCCTTCTCCCTTTTTCTAGCCAAACTACTCCTCTCCCTGGTCCTCTCCCTCTCCCTGGCTCCATCTTTCCCTCTACCTTGTCTGGACTTTCTTTCTTTCTTGTTTGAGAATGTCGTTCTGTATCCACACTGGATAAACTCAATCCAGAAAGTCAACTTTTTTCTGACTTCTGTTTGTCTGTGTAATTTAAAGCATTACACCTCGCTGTGATGGCCTGTTCACAGTAGCGTTCGCAAAGCCACCCTGCTGGCAGCCCAATCAGCGTGGGTTAGGGAGATGACGTTGAAGTCAAGCGTGTTTCGATGTGGTGGTATTTGGTGATCAAAACAATTGAAGCAACGCCGATTGATTAAACGCTGTCCAATACTGTAGTTTCAAAATTAACCAGAGGTCTATGCAAGGTAGGAGGAAACGACTGCAAACACTTCCCAGTGTAGGGTGTTCAGACCATAAAGAGAATATGGTCTGGTTACACCAGGCTAGCTGGCTATGTCTCTGGTTGAGATTATAAAAAAAACTAATTACAAAAAATCTAGATATTTCTCAAGCTTTCAATGATATATTCATTCAGATGTTTCAATATAGATTTTGAACTGTTGTTGTTGTTGCAGAAGTATTTGTAAATAAGAGAAGAAATTTTGCTAGTGGATAAGCATGCAATGAAAATATTGAATGAGAATGTTAGCGATTGAACGAAACTGAAGTATGAATGAATCTCTCCAGAAAGGTCTGTTTAGTTCGAGTTATGAGAGTAGACCTGGTGTGTGCATGCGCGTGTGTGTGTGCATGTGTGTGCGTGTGTGTGTGCGCGTGTGTGTGTGTGTGTGTGTACCTCCAGCTGTGTTGCACAGTATGGCAATATCAGAACGTACAGTAGGCTCATTATTCGCCTCTCTGGATGGCTTCTCGCTGTCATCTATCTCCCGTCATCGTGCAGCATTTATGAATATTTTACCCATCCTCAAGCGCTGCTTCTCACCCATACACCTGTCTTTTCTTACCTTTAGTGCCCCCCCCCAACACACACACACACACACACACACACACACACACACACACACACGTGCTTTCAACCTATTTTCTGTCATTTGTTACGAAAGAGAAGCCTCTCATCTCACCCTCTTGTTCTTTCCCTGCAAGGTGAAGTACGGTCTGAGCTAAATACCTCCGAAAAAAAAATCATCATAAGCTATAAGCCTTCTTATTGTATAGAAGTCACGTTACGCAATCTGCACAAGTGGCCTAATGCTTCCGGCACAAGTAAAACTAGCCTACAATTTTACTATAACACACAGTGTAATCAATCATCACAGTGTAATCAATAAAATCACCATTTTATTTGTGCATACCAAACGGCTGAAGAACCTAAAACTGGTTCTCAGAATAAAGGCTTCTTTTCTGCAAAGTGATCTCAGAGACCAATTAGAGATCAGATAGGAAAAGAATTACCGTGCAGTACACAAGGGCATTCGTGTATCTCAGTAGCAAAGTGGTACAACAAAGCTAGTGGTTCACAACCCTGTAGTTGGGATGCAGGGCGGGTTGCTAAGCGCAGTTATGTCATTCAGCAATGCTTTTACCTTTCGTCAGTGAGTACACTTACAGGCATTACAAAGCAGGTACCGGGCAAGGACGCTCATAGCAGAGGCCCCTGCAGGGGCTCGAACCCAGACCCTTTCGGCTCTAGGGATCAAACACCACGACCATTAGACTATACTGCCCGTGTGTATGTCTTAACTACGGACAGAAAGCTACTGTGCAGACGTGACAGCCGCGCTGCTGCTTAAGTGTCATCTACACCTGCCTCATACATAAAGGATTGATTTTTGGATGGCATTAAAGTTGCAGTTATGCCTGCGAAAGATGCTTCGTCTTGAGATAGCACTCTGGGTGGCTGCTGTATTGACTACACAAAATGAGGTATACGCACACCTCATTTTTTATTCCGCTAACATCGCACACTTTTTCCTGCATTTCGAGGGGGGGTACTAGTTCCACACACTACCCCTTAACGCCTAATCGTCGGTTCTTATTTAATCTGTTACGCTTTATTGCATTTAATTATTTCCAAATGATTAACTCAGGGTTCAGAGGGAGCGGGCTAAAATGACACAGCTTAGAGCTGTGGAAGGAATGGGGACTGGGGGGGCCTTTTTGTTTTGATAATAAATAAGCTGCATGGTGTCCACTGTAATCATTCTTCCCCTCCATTACTGTAGCATGGCTCCTAATGCGTAGCCTGGTAAAGCCATTCTGAGTTTGCTACGCCATTTGTTCCGCTCTGCATATTAGTCTATGACATGCTCTTTGAAACCATTTGTCAGACGGCTACAGATCCATCGACCAATCAGCAGCCAGGTTACTTCAGTTGATGCCAACAGCACTGTGTTGAAAATCATCCCCATGTGGTTCATGTCCAGATGGCTGGATCTGGCCAGTCTTCTGCTAGCACCTGTGTTTGAAAATAATAATAATAATATTAAAACATTATTTATATATCACCTTTCATATAGGGGTGCAATGCAAACTGCTTTACAATTAAATAAATTCAGAAAATATTTAAAAACAGAAATGTTAAATGAAATTTTACAACAAACCAAAACAAAACAAGAAGGAATAAGAAACAAGGTATTACATACAAGATAGAAAACGATTAAAGCTATAATGCAAGGTAAAAATAATCAAACCATTCCCTGGAGACAGATATTCTTTATCCCTCCAACATACTTGTCCCTTCTCAGTGAACTCTGCAGAGTTCCAAACAAATGTGAGGTACTTTGTATTTTCCTCACCAACAACCAATACAAACATGAGGCAATAGGGTTTTTTTCTCACAGAGACCAAAAGAATGTGAGGCAATATGTGTAACAGCGAGTCCTGTTGTTATCCACTCTTGTAGTAGAAAAGTCGGGAGAAGATTGTGTTGCCAATGTTGCTGATTGGCTACACACTAAATCACCTTGATTTCTAAGCTCTTCAGACTGATTCTCGATCAGCGAAGTGAAACTGAAAGCTTGCGAGATCAGGATGGTCTTCATGAGGCTACATCAGACCACCTTCGGCTGATCAAAACAACAAAAGATAATTTTCTAATTATTTCCATAATTGAATTATTTGATTGGCACCTTGAACACATGAAGAGTGATGTGCAAAAGCATGATTCTACATGATTCTACCGGGTTTCCAAATACATGTAAACCTCCATAATGGTATCCTGTCTGTAGCGTTCATCTCTACTCCTCCTCCTAGAGCTCTCATAGTTTCACACCATTATGTGGGTGACCTTCTTCTAAACACTGAACATCAACAGTGAGAAGCATTATGTAAATTGCTACAGACACTGACATGCTTCAGTATATACAAAATGTATGTTTCGTGTGACAGGTGTAATACAGCACCGTTGCTTTTTCATAGCCTGCCCTCAATAAGAGGTATTCATAAGAGCTATTCATGCAAGGACCGCATTGAAAAGGCACCTGTAATGGTTGAATGGGTAGTCATCTGTATATGGAAATGGACCAAGGGAGAAATGCAGGGCTAAAATTACGTGTGCCCTGTTCTGTAATAAATTTGTAAAATACTTAGTATATAGACATATACATGCAAAAGATAAAAGGGAATGAGAACAATGAGCGTATAGTTGTGATAATATTCTTAAATGTGCAAAATGTATTATGTTGATAGGTTTAAAAATAGAATGCATCATTATGTCAGAATAGGAACAAACTGCTTGTTAGCATTGTAATTTTGTATGCAATCAGTGACATTTCTAATTTAAACAAGCTTTAAACATGCAAATCTGTACATTTGGGTACTTATTCAAGAACTAATTTCCATCAGACAATTCGTTTGTCCACCTGAGATGGCAAGGATCCCAGATGTATAGTTTACTGTAAATTGATCACTTAACACCAGAACAGTAATTTGCCCACTTTTTTTCATTGAATGTTGTGTTTTTAGAATCTTAATTATTTAATCACTTTTCTTAAATTGGCATAAAACACATGCATGCATTTTAAGAAATTATGTGGTTGTGTATGTTTTCATGTTATCTAGATCCAAGAAATGCCTTTCATCTTCTGAAGTCCAGTATAATTTGACAGTGCATTCACTGCATTAAATAACTAAGAGACTGTTCTACATTAAAGAGTATCAGTTCATAAAGCTAAAGGTAACCGTTTCCAGACAGGGATCATGGCAGGATAAGGTCCGTCATTCGCTGCAGTGGGAAAATAACAAAGTTAACCTCTTTTGACCTCAAATATCACACTGCCAAGTTTAACTGTGTCTCAGAGTGAAAGTCCAAGTCTGTTACGATATAATGTATATGAAAAATGGCCACACAAGGGAGCTCAGTTAAAACCATGTTTTGGATGGCTTTTAGACGACAGATGGACTGGGGATGGGCTATCTCTGTGGACTCTTGAATGGCATATACAGTACTGTAGGAAGATAAAAGCCCCAATGAAGCTAACATTCTGCATGTGGAATATACAGTCCATATTGTAGTAGCTGCAGTCAAGGGCATAACTACCCATAAAGGCCCCGGCATACTACCAAATGCCTGGCCTTGCGCAACGCGGACGAGCGCTCGGGCTGTTCCAAGCATACTTCACGCTGATGCGTCGGCTTTTTCTGTATACAAAAAAAGTGCTTTGAAATTAGCGACAATTATAACTATGATTTGTATGTGCACACATTGTTTCCCGTGAACAATATTGGTGTGACTAAGATATTTGCCTAGAACACTCACTTGTGAGCTCAGCAGGGCATCGATTGCCATCTGTAGTGGGCATCAGGCTGTCGCACATGCGCAGTGCGCACATGTCCGCGCGGACAGACATTTTTGGGGCTGCGCGACAGTCCGTGCGGACTGTATGCGTGATGATATTTGCAAGGGCACGTGAAGGCAGACCCTTATTAACAATCAGCCGGGCCCTCTAATGTACAACTCTTCCTTTGACCCCGCTTATCAAGGTCCAGATTACTATAATTTCCATGTAAATGCTAGCTGCCATACATTATATATAGTGCTCAATATGCAGGCAGATAAAATAGGTAATTTGTACAGCCTATTTCTTTGAGCAAGCGGTCCTCCTCCAAAATTATGTGTATTAATACTAGGCCTACTGTACGGAGCTCAATGGGACAGAGCCATCTATGAACTTGTCCAGCACAGCGTAAAGCAAGCCTGGGGTGTGCGCTTTTGAACTCAATTCTACTTCATCCAATGTATTGACTATCAACCAACGCACTTTTCATTTGTCAATGGTGAGCTGTCGCAAATAATGTTTTCATTTGTCATGGTGCGCCCACGTCAGCTTTCATCATTGATCTTTGACTTGCAAATGATAACCCATAGCCTTGTAAGACAATACATCGGGGCCTTAGCATGAAGATGAGTCCTCAAGCCAACGTAGGGAATAGTGTTGGAGCATAATCAGTTAGCTACCATAAATCCTGCCATGTTAAACATACATTTATTACTACTAATATAAATCTAGCCACTTTCATTTGAATATGTGTCTTCTTTCAGGTAATAGTTCAACACACCCATATGGATGAAACCATGTTCTTATAGTGCCTTCATGTGTGGAATTAATGGAGGCTGAGGAACAGTGGGACACAAACCTGCTGGGTCACACATGGGTTACAGAGGTATAAAGAAAGACACGGTTATAAGTGGTGAAATGGAAGTCTATAGGGTACTTGATACCTGATACATACAGTATTACAATATGTAGACAAATACTTGCTATGATAATTAAACATGCTACAGTATATGCTCTCTCTACATTACTGACCAATGCTAGCATGCTGCCAATATTCTATTGGCCACAGGGTATTGTTTGAATATTCATGAAACTAAAGCAAACTTGGTTCCTCCTCTGGCTGCTGTAGCTGTGTTAGGACCTAATGTACTGTATGCAAAAATCATGCAGAGGATGAATGTCATTTGCAACATTTTCAAACATAAACTAATTACTGTAGGCACTATTTAATAGCCATGAAAAGCACTTTCGTTGATGATACTACATGGTTACAGAGTGAAATAATTTGTGTACTTCACAGATCTCTGTAGAACACACACACATATACATACATGCACACACACCGACCATCCTATAAGTTAGACTGCCTTCATGTCATGCTCATATACAGCATGTTGTAGTATATTTGATTATTATTATTATTTATTTATTAAACCTTTATTTTACCAGGAAAAGACTCATGGAGATTCTAATCTATTTTTCAGCATCCTGGGTATAGATATTAAATATAT
>JAODUE010025544.1:0-43878 GCA_027564755.1 Amblyopsis hoosieri
CAGAGAGAGAGAGAGAGAGAGAGAGAGAGAGAGAGAGAGAGAGAGAGACAGAGAGAGAGAGAGAGAGAGAGAGAGAGCTTTGAAGCACTGTGCCAATCATGTCGTATTCCTGTTCGTGTCACATAACCGTTTCGCTAACACTGGCTGTGTACCTCACCAGACAGGTTTATCCCACTCGGTGTGTGCTGGGCAGATGTTAGTCAGGCCACCATCGTATTTCATTGCACTCGCACTACTCTAATCAAAATGTACCACTCTTATCTATTCTGTGTGCGCGCGCGTGCGTTATGCTAGCTACTGTACATGTCCCAAATCCTAAACCATACAATCCCTAACTGTACTTTATAATACAGTGGACTGACCAATTACATTTCCCCTCATAGCTTAATCCCCCCCCCATTTAATACAGCACTGAATTGTTGGTACACTGAACAACAACATTCAGCATAAAAGCCCCCCCCCCCCCAAGTGGTGGCGTGTATCTGTTGCGTTTCACTGAGCTGTGGAGGGCATCCGTGACCTTGTATACCATGTGGCTGGCCGAGGTAAGCCCCTGGGGTAACGACAGGACACACAGCTGTCTGTCGGTCCGCATAATGACCCAGACCTCTGTGTAAAACACAAACAGACACTCGGCCTCAGCAGCTTGTTATTCAGAGCCCCCAGGAGCTGGTGAAATCAACCTGGTCTGTGAGGTGTGCAGATTCCCCCCTCCCCGCCACGCATAAACCGTTACCATCGCATATTTATCAAGCATGCGCGTTCGCTGGGAACTTGGTATGGGGGACCCAGTATGTCCGAGCAAACAAAAATGCCATTCTTACACAATGTGTGCTTAGTATAACCTGGTTAGCTAATTTACCAAGGAAACACAGCAATGTTGTTGAAAGTATAACTTTTTGAACAAAGAAATTAAAATTAAAAAAAGAACCAAACCGCAAGTAAAATTATGCATTTTGTCTCATATAGAGTATATTACAGTAATGTAAGCAAAATATATGGTTGTACTAAAGGTAATATAACCTTCAGACAACAGTGTAATGTAGCTAAGCTAAACGTGTTTTAGCGTACAGAGACAGAGGTGGCTGATATCTATAGCCAGTGATATTCTTCATCTTACAGTTTCACCCCATGAGTCAATTGTGACATTTCCGTCCAGGGAGCGAATTAAGATGGAGGCACTTGCCGGGCGAAATGACTAAAAGTCAGTTTTAGAGGAACGTGTCACTCACCTGTGTTGACTTCAATCCAGGGTTCTTCACCTCGACAGACCCCCCCACCCATTCACACAACAGGATGAGAAAGACTCCAGGCCCTCTTGACGTCTTCACCCTGAGACAGAAACATCACGAAGAGAAGGAGGAAACATATAAACCTATATGTTTCTATATGTTATATTTATAAATATATCTAGGTGTACAACACCATGTTTAATTGTTTATTTTGCTGGGACTGGTATACCTACAGTCCAAACAGTTGTGAGAGGCTGCTATTTGTACTGTACCAAACGTGGTGCATTTCTTTAATGCATGGCTGAGCTCCTTCACGCTCTTATGCTCATGGAGGACAGATCAAAAGAGAGGCTGATACTTGACATAATCACAGGTGTAGCGTAAACACCCAACGTAAGTTCAACTGTCGCGACGGCTCGCGATTCGCCTCGCGATTTTGCAGATAAGCCTATTAAACAGAGGCTTCTCTATAGCTTAGCACTTAGCTCGCTCGGTGTCTGGCATGGCTTACGCATATGGCACATAACATTTAGTCCCTATTGAAGAGCAACATTAGCTATTGTATGTTATGTTATATAGGCTTATACCCCGTGTGTACAGCATGCATTATTAGACTATTTAAGTACGGCCGTGTGTACACGGCCGTAATTATGAACTCTTATCATAGCCTTATCCAGAAAAAGACCCAAGTCTTGTTAACTAGTGCTTTTGATTCCTGTAGTAAAGGCTAAGAACACAGTATAACAGTCTTATCTGCTTTCATCTAAGCAAATAAAAGCAGTGACTTAATTTTCCTTAATAAATTAATCATTGCGAGCAGTGTTAATTACTAGCGTAGTGGGAAGCACTTTAACAAGCATTGTCTAAATCCTAGCAGGTTTTATCGGTCTATAAATCATGCTTGCCTCTCTTGGCATATGGGATATAATCACAAAGCAAAAGGACTGACAATTTTTACAACAATCTCAATATCTCAGCTGGGAATATACTGTATGTAAATTACAGCATATGCATGTATATGAAATAGCATCATCATTTTGTTGGGTCTATTTTATTTAATTTTTTTAGTAGTGCAGGGCAACTTTTACAATTGTACAGGATAAACACTGTCAGACTGGATTAAGAGCTTCATTTAATACCATTGTTCAATATACCAAGTTCAAAATAGACTGATAAGGAAAATAATAAAGTGTTGCAAGTATATTGTCCGCTTTTTGGAGATGTTTTCTTTGGGTGTCCTACACAGTCAGCTGTACTATTTTGTTCAAACAGCCGTATATATTTGCATGCGAGGTTTGCTAAACACAAAACAATATTTTTTCAAACAAAAAAAAAATATATAAAGTCACAAAATATATTTACTTTATCTCCCAGCATGTGTGCATGCGTGTGTGCGTGTGTGTGTGCGTGTGTGTGTGTGCATGTGTGTGTGTGCATGTGCGCGTGTGGTGTGTCTAATTCCTGCCTGTAATAAATGCCACTTTTGCCCAACTCCTACTCTTTGTTCAGCTTCTGGGGTCCAGCCTTATCCTGTTAGCGGTATCATTTTCATCAGGCAGTTGTCTGGTCACACTCAGCATGCTAGTCACTCCCATCCTCCAACACAGACAGCCGCCGGCTTCCTTCTCCTCTCCTCATGCGGTGCTTGACAGTGCAGGGCTAACGCTCCATGCATAATAGCTGTCTGACCACCAACGCACACGAGGTAGAATTTCACATTTGGCACGGAGACGGCCGGTCCCTAATATCCTTGCACCTTTCCTTTGCTTTTCCTTTTCTTTATCAGAGAAAATATAATCTAACAGAGATGTTCGGCACTTCCGCATTCGATTTATGGAAGGAGGGAGGTGACTCTTCGCCCTTTATTCAGACCAGAATGACCCAGTGTTCCATGTAAGTCAATGGGGAGGTCCACGGACGTCACCATTGCCCATTATTTCTCTCTGGGGGCGTTAATGGGTATTATGAGTACATTACATTTATTCACAAGTACCAATGATCCATCTGAGGCCACAACAGTACTTCTGCAGCAAACTGATTTGTGGTAAATTGACCTTTGTTTCAGGCCATGTGTGGTAGGGGGCGCTGCTTACGTCAGCCTCCGCAGCAAAATGCCGTTTGTGACACGGACACTTATGAGATCTGCGGCGTTCCATTTCTGCTCAGTGGAAATGCATCTTTGTATAAATATAAAATCTCTGGTTTTGATCATTGGAAGATTTTCAGGTAGCGTTTCTCCCCTGTCGAACATGAAGCAGCACTAGGGAAGTTTGTGGGGGGGGGGGGGGGCTTTTTGGGGTCAGGAGAGGAATGGGCAGCGGGGGTGGGGGGGTTGGGGAAAGGGCGGCAACATTGGTGGGTGCCTCCTTTTTAAAGCCAGATTCTCCCCCGATACCTCCGTGCTATTCATCAACAGCTTTTCCAAGGCTGTGAAAAAAAAATCAATGTCCTCTGCACTGCAAACAGTTCATAATGATGGGGGATGAAAAAAAAGAGAGCTGAACTGCAACAGAATTGATTTGTTTAAGTACAATAACACGACGTTGCTGCAAGAGGAGGCGGTCCTGGCCACTCACACAGAGATTGACAGGCACATTGAAAGCACAAACGGTAATTGATAAACTGCCGACAAACTGCAAATATGCAACGGCGAGGTCTGTTATCTAATTAGAGGAGGTTTGCTGTGATGGACAAATACAAGTTGCCACTTGTCAGCAATAAAAATAAAACGTTTTGTGACTAAGGTAGGGAATGCAAAAGCATCTTCAAAAATCTAATAAATCTAACAATGTCCCCCAAGGAAATGCTCTTATGCTTACAATTTGAATCGCTGTCACATGGTTTCGCTAGCATATTCCTGGAGTGCAAAGCTCAAACAAAACAACACACTTAAGAAGTGTAAATCCTTGTTTCTTCTCTTTTTAAACCAACAACAAACACCTCACACATCACAGTCAAAGACAAAAACACAAAACACAAACAAAAGATCACGAGAAAGAAAACGTTCTTGTTTTAACTTTGTATTTGCTCCAACCATGCACTAAACCAGCTGATTCTAATTAACAAACAAACACACACTAACCTTTTTTGGTTCCTATGGTGGAACAAACAAAAAAAACACAAAATACTTTCCCACTTCGAGCTTTTGGTAGGTTATCCCTAAAACTCAAAACATGTTCTAAAAGGACACACACACACACAGAGTTCTAGATGCTACTAAATCAAATTTCTTCAGCGTGTCTGAAAGTTAACACCACGTTACTTCTGAAAAAATGTATACAAGGTGAGATGATGACACCTCCTGACACAGCAAAACAGGGGCCCCAGGGTAAATTGTGTCAATAACGCCCAGTGTAATAAAACATGCCTCCCTGCCTCTTTTAAGTCTGCCGTGGAGGTGCATTTATCATTGTTATTATTCCTTCACAGAGGGCCTCCCAGGTTTAATTGGGTCCTCATGGAATCAAAACCTCCACTGTCGCTACAGACGCCAGACCTCTATTGGTTTATTTCTCCCTCGTCAGCGCTGTGCTCGTGGGGAATGAGAAACAGCCACCCTGAGAATGGTAGCCATGAAAAGCGTTAACCCGCTAACCTAGCTAGCGTGCGGGTACGGGTGGGCCTAGGCTGGGCTCAGTGCCACCCGGCATGTCTGGACATCGGCTCGGTAGCCCCGGCAACACCTTGAGATAAGACTCACCTGGCTTTGTCGAGAGAGAGAGAGAGAGAGAGAGAGAGAGAGAGAGAGAGAGAGAGAGAGAGAGAGAGAGAGAGAGCGCTCCAGAACCCCTGACTATTGTTCACAATGGAGTACATTTGCATTTTCTGGTAAATATAGTATAGGGCAGAGTTTGTATTATCATGGGATATTAGAAGCAACTGACAGGCTACAGGATGCACAGTTTATTCCAATATAAGTTTCCAATATGAGTTTTTTGGCATTCAAAACCACTAATTATTAGCTAGTAACAACAACATCCCGCTGACACAGAAACTGCCAGTAAGCTACAATGCGCAGTCAGCATAATGTGAAAAATGAATTCCTTTATTAATTTAGCTTGTTAACTTGCAAACCGATGATCATACAAAGATGTTTTTTTCTTCCTCCGGCAATGAAAGCTTTTTTAAAGCAGCCAACTCCCGAAACAATGAAAGGAAATTATACCAAGAGGACAAAAAGGAATGGTTTTAATTATACCGTTATGAAAGAAAAAATAAAAATTATCTCTCAAACGTTGACCCAGCGGTGACCTCGCACAGCAACAGTCCAGTGTTACTGTCGCTACCTTGGCACGAAACTCAGGATGGTTCCTTCCTGCCGTTAATATGCTCAAGGCATGCGAGATCGACCACGATATGCATATCTGCTTTTTTCAAAAAGACACTGAATTCTCAAAAGGAGCCCCTTCACTTAAAAGCAGTACTTTTCAAAAGTGTCTCACAGGTTGGTTAAAAGGCATTTAAAAAGAGAAACTAGCAATCTGTGTGGTAAGCAGCTCCACACAAGCTAAATGAATAAATCTAAGAAGTAGAGGAAGTCAGCTTCTACAACATCAAGTATGAGGCTACATCCTTCTAAAACTTTAGCATTAGATGCCAAGATGCCGATTGGCCAATGGTATAACCTAAGTAAGATTTATGCTGTGGATATTTGTCAGTCTGAACGCAGCCATTTAACCACCATGTACTCAGGTACACAGTTTGGTCAATTTAGGGGTAGTAGCTTAACCATATCTAACCTTAAAGCTATTGTAACCCTATAGCCATATCTAACATAATATAAGCATTTCTAGCATAATATTTTCCCTATTGGTAGTCAAACATAGGATTACTGCCACTCAAAGCCACTGACATGACCATTTACACCACAAGCCCCGGCAAACCCCATTCCTAACCAGGAATCATCCCAGGAACTTGCAGCTGGATATCAGATGACTTACCGGCATCAGCTGACGTCTGAATGCACGCTTCGATTATTTTAATGAAATAGTGATTCTTCTAAACACACATCCAATAATTATACTTAGGGGATAATGACTTGAATGCGATGCAATGTGAATAAACAGCGCAGTCAAATACACAAGACACACACAATCATACACACCTGCACATAACACACCAGATCAGTATCACAGTGTCTACCAATTACGAGTGTTCTGTATGCAAATGCAGGTAATTTGCATCGTGCTGTGTATACCTCCCCAATTTGTTATCAAACATTTTGCCCTCTAGCATTCTCATTCTACTCATTCAGGAGAAAACACAACTTTCAAAGCGGCCTCTAATTTTCCCAGAAGGGGAAAAAAAAGGCAGACGCACTCTCGTGTGAACTGACGCCTTCCAGTGACCAATGACAACATCGAGCTCAGCTCCTCCCATACGCGACAGGGCAGCTTAAGAGGAGAGCGACTCGGAGTTACAGTAAGTGTGTGTGTGTTTTCCTTCCTTTGTTTTGGCGGTTTTCGTTATCAGGCTTGAGGAGGCGTTAGCAGCTCCCTCTAGGGATGGGGGAGGGAGACAAGAGAGGTGTGGGGGGCCCTGCCTGCGCAGTGCTACGGTGGAAACGCAAGGAAATGTATTAAAAATGACCCCCCCCCATCTCCCTCTCTCGCATATCTGCAAAGCAAAGCGGCAGCCCTGCGGACAAGGTTCCCCCGATGGACACCTGCTTTTCTCACCATGCTGACCTCGGGAAGGGGGGATCTTATTAAGGTGTGGAGGGTTTATTAAAGGAGAAAGTCTTCATAACTTAACGAAGGTGGAGAGAGAGAGAGAGAGAGGGGAGAGAAGGGCGTTCAGAGAGCAAAGAGAGATCATTTTGAGCCAATTGTGACAGAGAGGTGGGTGTAATGAGGCTTGATCTGTCACAGGGAAGAGCTAAGGACCCACATTTGCATTTTCAAACCCCTTTCTTTATCTCCCTGCCTTGTCCTCTCTACCCCGCCATGTCATAATGACGCGGGGAAAAAAAGCAATAATACGGAGGGAAATGGACACGTACATCCAAGCGGGGGTGTAGGGAAAGAAAGAAATGCGATGAAGATAAAGGAATAGATGAATGCAATCTGTTGAAAGTGGGGAATTTCCAGAGCCAATAAGCACTGGGTTATGGGAGGACCTGCCTCAATACAATTCAACCAGGACCCTGTCAGAGGCACACTTCAAACACAAGCCCCTTTTATGCTAGCCGCTGGCATCTGTGCCTTCCCTACAGATAGAACCACATTCATTAGTTATTAGTGTGCGCATCTGGAATATTGATTTGAAAAACAGTGCTACTATACACACGGTGCCCTTAGTTTATATATAACGCGTTTAACATCCACTGTTTTCATTATATTCACTGGGGGCTGGAAGGGGGACACGTGGTTATAGCGCAGTTAGCAATGTTAGCGACGTTAGTATGAGGTGGCTAGCAACATGCTGCAGAGGAGGGACTCCGGCATGCAGAAGGCAGGAGAGAAAGGTGGGTCATAGGGAGGAAGGAGGGGGGTGGGGGGGGGGTGGAGGGGAGAAAATAAAAAAGGCGCAACATCAATAATGAAGTGAAGGAGACGCGAGGAGAAAACAAAGCCGCTCATAACAAATGGGAAAACGGGCCGACCGTCTCATCGCTAGCGCGCTAACGACAATCAATTAGCAATTGCTCATGATCTCGGGTGCGTCGGAGTATAAGGTGTCTTAATGAGTCCCATTTCCATTAGCCGCTCGACTCGAGAGGCACAAGGAGGATGCTGCTCCCACCAGCTCCTCCATCTCGATGCCTAATGACTCCGAGAGTGGATTACTCCATCAATTCCTCGCTTCTATTTGTTTATCCCCCGCGTAAATAATGGTCAGCCATTACAATGCATTAAGCAGGCCACTCCACCGAGAGTGAGAGGGGAGCAACACGAGTGCCCCCAACAGGAGCTCTCCAGTGATCTGCAGGAAATTGGCTAACATAGCCACGGCCATGTGGGCGCATTAGATGGTGATTTACACAGGAAGTAGAGTTGAGCAGAATCTAAAGGATGGGAAATGAAAGAACGCCGCTCGACAAGTAACAGACCGCCGGTCTGGTGCAAAAATATCTGTATCAGTATCTTGAAAAAGTCCACGTTTTTTTTTTTGTGTCCGTCTGTTTCCTAACCCATACAGTGTGGCCAATCCATCCATCCAGCCATCCATCCATCTTCTCCCGCTTATCCGGAGTCGGGTCGCGGGGGCGGCAGCTCCAGCACTACCTTGTGTGGCCCAAACAAGGTAGTGTCAGTCATTCTCGAGAACGTTTGCTAACTTTGAACTCAAATCAAAACAAAACCACCTCTCCCTTCAATGGCATAGTGTGCTCCCTCACATTAGAAAGGCATTGCAAAGGCTAGGATATTGATGTGGTGTGCCGTGTACTGCATCTCCCTCAACCCATGTCTTCCCTGTGCGACCGGTTTGTGTGACAGACAGCCGAAAAACTTAACGCAAACGCAGGAAAACATTAACCTCCCTTGTGAGATCACCCTAACATCTTGAGCTCCAATTTCATAAGCATCAGTCTGGAGTCCCTCTATTCATTTACATTACTGTATATTCAGTTACATTTCAATCCAACTTATCTATACATACCTTTATCTCACCCAATCAGAATGTTTCAAATCAGCTAGAGCGCCAGTGGGAAGTTAAACGTACAACGTATACGCTGATGTCGTCGTCTTGGGAAACTCTTCAGCTAGCTACTGATTGGCCAAATAGTTATCTACATGGTCAACAAACACTTTTGCATTGAGCGGTTCAAGGCTGATACTCGATCACGGCGAAGTCAAACTGTAGCTTGTGCGATCAGGATGGTCTCATGGGGGTAAGTAACATCACTGGGATCATATATGTGGTTAAATGCTTATCACGGGGCTACTGCTATTAGTATTAATAGCTGCAGTGACATCCTGTGTTGAAGGAATGTAAACCTTTCCTGGGCTGTCCTACATGTGATTATCATCGGCAGTTGTATTCGTGTGCAATAGCAATGCAACACTGGTTGAGCTATATAGCGGTTTATTTGAAAGGAAATCCTGTCGAGACCACTGAAGCTGTGTGTTTTCACCCACTTTGCATAAATCAGGGACATAACAGTATTAAGGATAAAATCCAACAAATGATGGATTTCGAAAGGGGTTACGTAGCAGGGTAGTAAATAATGTAAACCTCAATGCAGACAGACACACAGACACGGATTCAAAGACTCCACACAACAGTTGTAGTGTGGTCCCATTTCACCGTCGCTATACCTAATCAGCCCTTTGTGACTTAATGATTTAACACAATAGTTAATTCATCTGGTTCGCTGTGCGAGGCCCCTGGTGGCCACGGCGTGAGCCATCCACCGTCAGGGCTAACGGGGTGTGGGAGCATTGCAGTCTCGCCGAGAAAATAGATTTTCTTTCCCTTTTGAACTAAAGGTTATACTTTCCTTGCCCACGAGGAGCCGTGCTGTGTGGCCATTCACTGAGACACAGACTTGCTAGGCTGAAGAAATAGAGCGCCATTGTGAAGGTGTTAAGCTAGCTAGCGCAAAACACTCCGACGGTAAATAAAACTGCATGAAAGAGCTACCTACAATCAGGCTGCATAAAAGAAGCACACACAGTCGGCCTGTATGAACCCCAATGCTTTCCCCAACGACAGAACCGACGACAACAACTGAAAGACCACAAGGCAGACTCTCTTCACCCCCCTCCCTCTTCAGTATGATGTCCTCGCTGCCCCTTACCATGAAACAAGACAAACAATGTTTAGAAAACAAATGTCAGGACTTCTTTTCAAGGAAAGTGCTTTCCCACGAGCCAGAGGGAAACCGTGTTCGCTCTCCTCCTCCACAAGCCACTTGTGACTGGGACCGTGTCAACATGTTGGGAGAATGGGGGGTGGGAATACAAAGTCAATTTGAACCACAGAGCCATTTCTTCCTCTACTGCAGAGAATCTTGTGGACCCCGTTTGTTATAGTTTTTTTAGCAATATAGTGAAAATAACATAGCATGATGAAAAACCACAAACACCACTAAAGTATTAAAGGTAGGGTAAGTCATTCTCGAGAATGCTTGCTCAAATAAAAACAAAAACACCCCTCCCTTCAATGCCATAGGGTGCTCCCTTGGAAGCTCCACCCCACACATTGGAAATGCATTGCGAAGGCTAGGATATTGTTGATGTGTGCAGCCTGCACAACTTTTTTGTGTTCCCATTTATGGAGGCAGTGTGTAGAAGTGCCAGATCATTTATTTCAACATGCACAGAGAACGGAAGCTAGCTCAGTGCAAGGAGATATTTGGTACATTTGACAAGAAGTGTATTAGCTTACAATCTCTTACTATAGCTTTAAATATAATGTATTATTTTATTTATGGACATTTGAAAAAATATATCAAAACTAAGGATTTGTGTTCGACAGCACACGTGCTTAAAACCAGCAGTGTAAAATCATTGTTGATTTGGTTTGAAACTGAACATGCATGCCCCTCCCCCACGCATCTCTTCTCTCTATAAAGTAGTCTCAAAGAGCCTTTACTACTATTAAGTCTGGTACACAGCGTTGGTTAACTGCATCAATACCCGCCTACTTGACAGAAGAGGTATTTTGATTGACATGCACCACGACCAACTAGGTAAGTCAATGACAAAATCAGATGTTAAACTTACAATGAGGAATTCATTGGAAAACTAAACAACAGGACTTGTAAATCTGTCAAATTTGTAGGCACCGGTTACTGCTTGAAATAAATTTAACATTTTAAATATGTACCGGTAAAAAAGGTAAATAAAGCACTGCGAGAGAGTTACACTGGAAATTACGTATACTTGTGAGTGTCAATGCTAACAGCCAATGGAAATCGACAGTATGACTTCTTAAATGTTGGTGTTGAGATAAACGTATGTGACGTAGTGCTAATGGACAGAAGAGGCTGAGACTATAAAGTATATAGCTTAGGTTGACACTGCTCCCTACGCCTACACCGTATCCACATCCACTTCCATACAACTTACACGGTTGTGTTTATACTGTAAATAGTGAGCCAGCATTCTTCAGGGGTTACTATAGCACAGTGGAAGAGGAGACAACACACCGCCACAAAGCTGCTTCAGATCCACATTGATTAGAAAGCCGAGGTACGTAACTAACGGCTCGTTTATTGTCACCGTACATTCCTGATCACATCAGTGCAAGCGGGAAGGCTTTTGGGAAGCAGGTTCCCAACGTAGCAGTGCGAGCAGTCTTATCAGTACCGCCACTTGCTGGCAGATGACACCATGACATGACTTTGGCAAACTTGACAAAGTGCGGCGATGTCGGACACAACCCGCTCGAGCTGCACTTCTGTACATAGAACAATGGCCGCCCAGGGGCTGCTTTCTGGCCTGTAACACAATGGCAGGATGACAGGGAGCCTGACAGACACAAGCAGAAACAGGATCCACGCTGCAGACAGCAAGAGACAGGCCTCGCAGAACAACAACGCTGCCAAAATCTCCCGCTCTGTCCGTTTCCCTCCTTCCCCATCCCTGTGTGTTTTGGCGCCGCTTACATTTATGACTCAAGGATGAACACTCAAACATTTAGTATCCACTGGGGACACGTACGCCCACCCACCCGACGAAATTTGCCAATATTTGCTGGAAAATGTGGCTGCAGGAAATGAAGACACTCTCTCTCAACTAGCATAGAACAACGCAACAATGTTAGCATTACAGAAGTGACAATAGCATACTTCTTATGGCTATCTGGAAATGATTGACATATTTGCTGTGATCCTGTCATGCGTTACAGATACAGTGGGCTACATAATTTCATTGCTAGGAATGAGCAAGCCAAGTTAGGAAGGTGAGGCAATAGCTAGGCCACTACGATATTTGTCACTCCGAAGCACTGAAAGTGTCCTTCATTATTTATGTCCTGAGAGTGACTCCAAGCAGCTCTGCCTGCCCTATCAATCATTCATCTGGTTTCCATTGAAAAAGCACCATCTTCCAGTGTTAAAACAGTGGGTGGGGGAACCGCAAAATGACACATTGTGTGCAATTTCATGACATACCTGAAATGTGAAGCCATAAAAAGCCTGCTCACAAAAAGACTAGCCAATATTGCTGTGCAAATATGGGTATTCCAATCAATTGTGAGCCAACGATATGATACATTGCATTCTGGTGGTCGTTTAAACTAAGAGTCATGTGCCAGAACTCATCGCTCAGTGTGTGAATCATCATCTCATCCTCATGTTTTGAAAACATTTCATCGATGAACCAGTTTTATTTCAAAATAATAACGGCACTTAAATTAACGCCATGTCCGAGTGACAATACTTAGTTGCATGCTTTACCGTAAGCCACTTCAGAACAGGCATCCATTTCAGTCCAGTACGGTACGGTACAGTAGGCCCCCCGAGAAGACTGCAAACACAATCAAACGCTGTGGTCTCTTCTCTGGAGTGGAATTGAAAGCACTGCGATCTCCAATTACCTTCTGCGTGTGTGAGTGTTCACTGCGCTGGAACCTTTCCATTTCGACATCGCACTTGCGCCGTCACTGCCCCCACCGAACGCCAGCACAGCAGACCGTGTCATCTGCACACCGCAGGGATCGGTGTGTGTGTGTGTGTGTGTGTGTGTGTGTGGGGGTAGAGGCTTTCTGAGCAGCAAATTCTCGGGTTTGTCTGGGAAAAGCTTCATTTCTACACAAATGTTTTTTGACCATCCCAGTAAAATAAGGGTGGACGGGGAGAGGGCAATGCCTTGCTGCTCCCCAGGGCTGTGTTTGTCACAGCCACTTGGTATAGGTCAACTTTCCCTAATCTCATCAAGAGGTAAAACACAGACGCTGGCACTGGGGCAAGGGGAAAGGGGGGTAAAAAGCTCTCCTCTTCTTCTGACACTCGCAGGAAATGCGCTGGCGTGCAATCGCGGAAGGCCGCTGATACAATTGCTCTGTGATCCCTACGATAGATGTGCAAGACTCAAGTGAGTCCTGAAGTTAATAAATATAAAATAAAGAAAATAAGAAAATAAATCAATCAATCAAAGCCAATTCACCGCCATCAATATTCCTCTAGTTACAGTATAGAATTAGAACCCTCTGTTGGAGCCAATCCAGACAGCTTTCTTTCCTCGCCGTATCCATTGCAACACCCTGCAAATGATTAAGCTAGATCATTTAGACATGTCGACACACCAAGCGTTGCCTATGTACAACCAACGCACTCACAGGATCTTCACCTCAAGAAACCGTAGATTTCACGCTACGGCCTCGGTGCCGTAACCCGCAGGGCACAGCCTCGGCAGGGCTGCCAACAGCCGTCACTCCGGTCTAGACACGGCCCGGCAGAAACCCAGGGGCCTCTCAGAAGCTCTTGCAACGCTCAAGGAATTCGGTGTGGTTTCCTCGGGAGGCAGGGGGGATACGCATGTGCGAGGTCGGGACGGCGAGCTCCCTACGGAGGTCGGGGCTCGTCCCGGAGGTGCCGGGAGGAGTAAATGGGCATGACTGGAGAACATGGGGTTAGCCTACACACACACCACACCCCCACCCCCCTACTGGAGCTTCTTAGGAAGCACCCTATGGCATTGAAGGAATAGGTGTTTTTTCTTTCTTTAAATCTTTCTCCAGAATCCTTGACTCCACTTTTTATTCAGTGGGGATCAGAATTTGGGTTCAGAAGCTTTTGGGGGAACCGGGGTCCTCTTCAGAGTATTTACTATACAGGCATTTGGTTAGCATTAATACAAATGTGCCATTCAAATGTTGTTTATGACTGAATAGATGGATGTTAGTATAATGTTATGCTATTCGAAGAAGTGGTGTTGCGAACCCCACCCTTCTGGGAAATCATCCATACCTCTGTAGAAAATAAATAAATCCTATACAGAAACATGTTCCATGTGGTAGACGCTAAACTGTAAATGAACGACAAAAAACAGGGTGTGGAAGAGAAACCCCGTCGCCCGAGTCTGGCAAGCTGCTTCTATTTCTATGTGGCTAATGGTGTCTGCATGGCTGGATGAAAAGCAGACACCAGTATCAAGGCCCATGAATATTCAGTGACCAAGTAAATGAGGCAGACAGCACTTGACATGTTTAACATCCACCTTTGGCTCCTACCCTCTACAGAGCCAACAAGGTGAAGAGGCAGAACAAATATGCTAGTTGTTGGTGGTGGGTGGTAACACTCCCTGTAGATAAATTGGATGCTTTTTGAACAAAGGCGAGAGGCGTCTCCGTGGGAGAGAGATACATCAGAAAAATGGACCAGACTTCGATAAACAGCCTGATTTGGAAGCCTCAGAGGAATTTCAGCTAAATTTCTGCTAAACTACTAGTTTGTCAGCCTGGCAATAAAATAAATGTTGTAGCATTACTGTATGTCTCGCAATATGATGACATTTACATTCTTAGAAAAACATGTTTCCCTCGACTGTAATCCCGCTGCTGGTATCAAAATGTTTGCTCTCTAAATATTTACCAGCCCAGAGAGTCACATCTAAAGCTCAACACAGGCACCTTGAGACAAGTTTTTCTCTTTCTAAGTGTTGTGTCCCAGAGGAAATGCAGTGAACGCACAGTAGACTACCTTACAACCGAGTAAACTCTCCGAGCGTACTAAGAATTCCACCAGCACCTCAAAACATCCGGGGAAGAGACATTTCCACCACAAACAATATGCTACTTATAACTCCCCTCTCTTGTTCAGAAGACAAGGAAGCGCTCGCAGTTATTAAACATAGTGCAAGGTGGCGGTGGTGAATACATTAGGTGAGATAGGGAACTGTGTAAATGTTGACACTCAGATGGTAATCTCTAGTCTACCCACATCCATACAACCTGTTAATAGGGCATTGCTATAGGATAACTATGGCCACCAGAACTAATGTGCTCTCCCCCCCCCCCCACACACACACACACACACACACACGCACACGCACACGCAGACACACAAAACTGTTTGTCAATAGAAGATGAACACAAAAGAGCTGTGAGCAGAGCTGGGGTCCCAAACCAGCTGCGGCACTATATTCCCAGGGGGTGCTCTGTGTCGAACCTCCCTCCCTCGCCGCTGGACCCAAACCCACACCTCGACCCAAAGCCCCCACTAAATCGAGGGGGATTTGTAGCACATTGTAGATCACATTGTTTTTTTTTTTGTTTTTAAGTGGAGTGGGGGATGGGACCCACCCACCCGCCCACCCCCAATGCAACCAACCCACACAAGGACTCGTATAAGATGCTTTTGGAGGGGCTTCAGAGATCAATTTGAAAGTCTGAAAACTTTGTATAATATAAGTATAAGTTATATGTCTTAATCCACTGTAGTTATCATTAATGAAACCAACAAACAATGTACTCAATGTTGTTATTATCTTGGGCAGTGTGTTTCATAGCCTGCACGCACCCCCTCAAAAGCACGTGTGTTCATGCAGATGTGCTGTGTGTGTGTGTGTGTGGGTGTGTGTGCGTGTTGTTGGTGGGAGTGGCTTTATATATCTAGTAAAAAACATTATTTTTTATGAGGAGGGGTGGTATGGGTCAAAAGGTTTGAGACTGCTGACCTAACCCAATTCTAAACACAAAACACATGCCCACACGTTTGCATGAGCCCCAGTGTCCTCCTCCAGACCCCCCCAACCAGCCCACCCCACCCGCTGCTCCCTGCCACCTGATAAGCTGGTTGGCCGGGGCCTGCCAGCACCACTGATGGCTGCGTTTGCACAACCGCTTCATTGTTGCCATGCCGAGTGGACAACTGCACTTTGGACCTTTTCCGCAGCAAAGCCCTTTATTGTGACTCCCTTAAGGGCACCCACTGTGGTTTATCTGCAACCTGACAACCGCGGCCCTTAAACGGCGCATTAAGGATATGATCTAAGGATAAAAACAAAAACAAGTATTCAGGACATGCCGTGCATTGCTATTTAGTCCAGATGGTTTGCCTGACTTAAATTTCTTTCTAGCTGAGGTTTAAAATAAACTCGCCCTGAATCATAAAGAGATGGTGAATTATCAGTGTGCTGTGAGATCCAGGGACTAGATCACTGCTGGCTGACCTTTTCTCAAAGCAATATTGAGCATAATAGTTGGTCTGAGTTAAGTGATTGCATTTCATGACTCCATTTAACTTGATTCAATATTGGATGACAAATGACTACCTCAGCAAAGCAAAGCTTACATGAGCAAGATAATGGCGCTACATACAAATACCGGGCTTTATCGCCACAGAACCATCAGTTCAGTATCTAGTCTACTGCTTGTCTGGCTGAATAGAATTTAAAAGTGATAAAACAATATTCCAAAATGACACCAAAACAGTGTGGAACATTATTAGACTATACTAAATAGAACCGGAACAATTACATTCATGTTCAATTCCTCTTACAGCTCTGGTTATATTTTAAAACACAAAAGGTGTGGAACATTATTAGACCATACTAAATAGTACCGGAACAATTACATTTATGTTCAATTTCTCTTTGAAACACAAAAGGTGTGGAACATTTAGGGGAAGGGTAGAGAGCCAATCAACATTAAAATCAGATGGGCGATATTGGACATACTGTATATCAAGGTCTGCGTTGTTTTCCAAACTTTGTTAAAAGATTAATTTAGTCCAGACAGATTAAGTCCATTTTGCTGAGCACAGTGACATGTTGTCAATGTGAAATATCCTTCATTTAGACCTTTTATGTCCGAACGAGTCTTCGCGCCACTGTAAAACATGCTGCTTAGCTTGCAGAACGTACCGTTGGCATTAAGCTAGGCTGACACAATCCACATGTCTGATTCATGGTTTGGCCAGTAAAGAGTGGCGTGACTCCTCGGCCTGAGGCTCTGGCAGTAAAGAAACAATATAGCCTACTTCGCATACTCTTCAGCTCTCCTCTCTCTTCACATCCGCTCAGATTTTATGACTCTGGTTAAAATACAACCGTTAAATATTCATGTGCAAGGGCTTTCACCCGCGAAGCAGTTTCCCCTATCCAAGCTCGATAGAAAGGGAGAAAGTTTTTGATTTTATCTGACAGGAGCTAAATATTAAAAAGGAAGCTTTGGGAGTTAAGTTAAGGCTGCCTCTTTCTCAAACCATGTGATTAAAGTCCTAATTTTAATTGTCTTATAAATATGTGGAGTTTAGAAGATGCATTGTAAAACAGAGCCCAATTGCAAGGACGAGTTAATTAACATGCCAGTAAGAGCTACAGAGATTAATGAAAACAAAGGCTACAAACCACAGCATTATGAATATTGATAATGTACCATCATTACCCAGAGAGGAATAGTCTTTTACTTGTCCGCAAATGGTACCGCTTCAGCGCCAGCCGTATCTTTGATTTAATTGTGATTAATATTTCACTTGTTGTACATGAAAAAAATTAATGACACAAATTATGTATACTTTCTCATTTTCAAACTATTAGTATGCCAAATATGATATACTGTATTGTGAGGGCTTTAAAATGTTGTGTAAAACAATATGTCTTAAAGGCATACTGTAATAAACAAACCACATTTCGTAAAACAACCACAGTGTCTCCTACACAATTTACAGACAATTATCTGCCTTACACTTGGTTTTACACTCGAAGGTGGAGGAATAGTCATGACGAATCACAACAAATAATATCAGTTTTCATAACAGCAAGGCTAAGCATTAACAAGTATTTCAGCTCTCCTTTCTTCTCCTATTTATATTTATGGGCTGGTGGCTCACACCACTTCCTAAATAATGAGTGATTACGCTAATCCTTTGGATAGCTATGCATAGTATTATGTCGAATGAGTGCTGCTACAAGCCGCTGTGCAGTTAATCATTGTTCAAATTGGTACTTTTAGTAACTTGCAATGCATGAGAACCATACAGTCACAGTCATACAGAACCTATTACTTTTCTGTCACCAAGACTATAGCCTGCTGGAACAACAGAACAGATTGAACTAAACAGCGTGAATGGGGAAGAATTTCTTCTCTATTGATTCTACTCCCAAAAGAGTCCAACTTTCCATCGGGCACTCATCTCGGGGTTGGATCTCTGCAATATACAAAACACTGAAAACCTCAGCATCACTTTTGAAAAATTGTGGCTCTCTGAAGTGTCCTACTCCTGGACATTTGCCCAAAGCTTTCAAATGAAATGTTTTCTAAAGCAAATGCCGGTGACATCACACACTCCTCTCCAAAAGAATATTAAAAACCAATAGTTACAACAAAGATGAAATTTTGTATGGCTAATCACCTGAGCTAGCATATCCTAAATAAACCAACTGTGATCGCACAGAAGAAAAGTGAATACATCCTCGTCCTTAAAGCAACTAAGGATTTAATCCACCACAATGATTTACAATGACATGTCAGGGAAATTTAACAGCGACAGATTGAATAGAACCTAACATAAATATAATTACAGCTCGCATGGCGTTCACCGCCCCCTTCTCTGAGGAAATCTCTGTCTGCCACCACACACACACAGACGATGCTCTGAAACCTCAAGTAATACACTTTTCAATTTACTCATCAAAATCAGTCGGTGCCAACATATGTCAGTACTTCAAGGGCCCGGGTCTTATTAGGGAACTTTACCTAAATTTAGGTTAGAGTGGGAGAGAGGTTGTGAACAAAAGACCTTTTATGTGATCCCACAGTGTGGGTGAACCGTTACCACATACTATACAGTATGGTCATTCTCAGAGACTGATTTAGTTACTAGCTAATAATTGTAACGAAGCTACAATCTGAAGACATAATAAATAATGTGAAAACAAGAATTGAAGAGATTAGATTAGATTAGATTGGATTAGATTAGAGGTGTAATAATAAACACATTTGATTATTTTAATCAAAACCACATCTAAGGTCGGTGTAATTTTATATTTTTCTATTAGCTGACAGTCCAGAACAAACAGAACATTTATTGTTTATCTACCATAACATCAGACATGCCGGAATCAAACTCATATTGGAAGATACCTCCAACCTTCAAAACAAACCACACAGTTTTCTTTGGTCAGCAAACGACGTCATGCCCCTAAACTTGGATTCCACTTAATTCCATGACGTTGAGAAGTACATTACAGTGACAGAGGGCGTACCATTGTCAGAAATGGCAGAAACCAGGACCTCCTTCATGTTTCACCAGTAACTGGCAGGATATCATCACCATATCAGGAAACCTAAAGGGCCTCATGTTATGCCGTTGGTTTCATTTAAACTTTTATAGGAGACCAATTACAATACTCATCATAGCAATCAAAAAGAACTTTGTAGCTTTTAAAGTTCTTGACTTGATAGAAAACAAATCTGAGCCGTAAACCTGTTATTATAAATGTAACACATAAGGGTAGTTCTTCCAGGATAATGTAACTGTAACCGCCCCTGCTCGCACCTAGCAGCCAATCCAGATTGGGTTTCACATTCCTACTTCACAAATACATAACAACACACACACACACACACACACACACACAGAAGAGGGAGATAAGCATAAAGGATGAGAGACAGGCAGCCTTGTGTTGAGACATTTCCATCCTCAAGCCATTTCATTTCGGTGGCGATGTTTACACCACGAGACAAAAACAAGGCTATCGTCTGTCGCAAGTGCTGCATTGTCAGACGCTGTGGAGCTCTTCCACCCTCTTTTCGAAGTATGCACGGAGAGGTACATGAGCACCAGGCTTCTCCTGGGACGGTGCGACTCTCGCAGAGCCTTGTGAGACCGTCCTGATCTCGTGAGATATGTTCGACAGTTTGACCTCGCCACGAGCATGAGTCTGGAACCCCTTAATGGAAAAGAGTTCGCCGACCCCTGTAGAAAACAAGCGGACCAATCAGCAGGTAGCTGCTTGCTAACGTCGAGCTAAAATCAAACTATGGACCTCATGTACGTATACGTTAGCTAGTGCAGCGTAGAAGTAAGCACAGCCAGGCCGCAGATAGACCAAACCTAGAGATAACATGGGTGTAATTCTACCCCAAAATTATTCTGTTTGGGTTACTATAAAATGTAAACGAAATAAGTGTAATAAACATCAAATCCTTCAGCACGTCTCTCCCTGGCCTGTGTCTTCATCTTACTCGGATGAATCTTTCCGTTGCTTGCTTCCCCTGTTCAAAGAAACGCGCTAACTGGGGTAACACCTGCTTTTTAGAGGCAGAGAATTTTCCCCGCAAAACCGACGCAGTTTCCATACATTCAACGGAATAGGAAAACACTCTCTCCTTATGCATCTCCTCCCATGTTGTTTGCGCGACACTCCCAATCTCCCCTCGACCCTCCCATCAATGCATATGCATGAATAGGAAGGCGCAACTTGCGATCCTGTGATGAAATTACACCTAAAACAGGCCGCTAACACGTTAGTACATGAGGCCCAATTATGGCCCTTCAGGTCATAATCTCCATCTCTTACCACACACCAGAGCGACGTAAACCTCACACGACAGTGGTTGTGACTCACACATATGCCCTCCTTTTTTAGAACAGATGGTCAAAAATGGCGGAGTTCAACTTGGACATTATCGGAAGCCGTGGGCCCTGGGCGTGAGGCAGCATTTGCCAATGAAGAGTAGGGGTGCAAACATGTGTTTGCCGTAAAAGAGTAAATATAATCTGGCTACTGCATTTCTCGGTTCGCTACTGACAAAGTGAGATCTCCCGGTCGTCCTAAAAAAAGCTTATGCAATCTGTGCCTATAAATAGGAGTGTGAAAGAGTATTTCGTGTCTAGTGCATACGTATTAGCACTAATTAGTGTCCAAGAAATAGTGCCCGATTAATTAATTTCTCAACAACAGCTGTTGTTAGGCAAACTTAAAGATGCAATCTGCTAAATTCTTTGTATCTACTTTACGAGATTGTGTTTGTTCAAACTGAGCATTGTTGCTCTAATTTCCTCCTGTTGCCTCGCATTCTAGCAGTGAGCATTCAGACGTCTACAGAAATGGAAGAGCAGCATAGTGTCCCTGCAGATCCCAGTCTTATTGGCAGTGCAAACACATCAATTACGGTGTGCCGTTTACGTGATGGTTTCTTGAGTGAGTCTTCAAAAAGCGGCGGTGTCAGACTTTATTTGAACCTCACGACAAAAAAAAAAACTAATAAAAGAAAGAAAGATAAAACCTCATTATGACAGAATGCAGCATTTGTACTGGTGGTGAATGAATGTACAGTGACTTCTTTTTCTGTAGCAATATAACCTAATAATGAGGTAGGAAGAACGACAGCTACCAGATGGGGGTACAAAAGGAAATGGACAGGACGTGTTTACAGAAGAAGTTATTTAAAGTCTAATCTGGAAGCGCCCCAGCATGGAAGCACAGCAACGCACGTGGCCACATGCCATTTCGTTAGTCACCTACATGCTGGCCCAGAACACAAGCATGCACTCATCATCTCCTGAATTCCCAGGACATGCAGACTCTCACACGCATACACAGCCAATGTACTGAGTGGGGTTGCTAATGTATTCCACTCCATCTAGCACCAAGACATCTATTATCATCTCCATTTATTGCCCACAGCTGTCAAGTCGGTGGTATCAGCACCGGTCTTCGATGCATGCAATACGCCTGAGTTACATTAAGCATGGGTATATAACTGCAATGCACAGAAACAGTGTTAGAATAAGGTGGTGGTGGTGCTTGTGTTGTTTGCCGTTACCACTGTCATATATTTCTTGACTGTTCAGAGGTTTTAACTGGAATTTATCGATTTGCCAGCCAAAAGTGAAACCTCTGCACAACGGAGCCAATCATTTTTATAGATAAGATTTATCAGGCAGCTAGAAAAAAAACCAGAGAATGAATACTGACCAACGCTGACAACTCAGAATTAGTCACAGCCCGTTCAAAGGTGGTGTCTTTTTGGCAAACAGACATTTCAACAAAAATATGTAGTGCAACACTTGTAAATTGCAGATTATCACGAACAGTCGATTAGGAAGGCACATCCTCTGGGGCTATTGTACACAGGGTTTAGGATTACTTCTTACTGAATTTCAGAGCCTTTGTAAGTCCAAGATGCATGTGTGTATCTAGAAGTGCTATTAGGTAAATCTACTTCCATAATATTCATGAATCCATTTCCTCATTCAGAATCAAAACACCTACCTAATGTAAACTTAAACGTCAAATGAGTTTATCTAATGCTAAACAATTGCAATTTGCCCCTGTTTAAACATGACAAAACAAATGTGGTAGCCACAGTTGACATTCAAATGAAGCCCATATCCATCAAGGGTCGACTCAAGCTTTGCAGCACCGAATATGCAAAGCAAACCAGGTGATATGCAAAGGGTTATTTAGATAGCACATCTTGTGTGTGTGCTAGCGTATTGCAAGGGTGTCCATGCTATTGATTTACATCTTCAGAGCAAACCTGTAAAAATCAGATAGGGACTTTGCCCTGCACTGGAGACGGGATGGGTGATTGGTCAGGTTGCTAGGTAAAGGGATTACCCTTTTCTAAGGGGAAGAGGCAGATAGATAGAATAGGACAAAGGGGTAAGAGCAAGAGACTTCCAGGGGTGGGGAGGGAGAGGATGTTACCTGTGTATTAGTAAATCCCAGTTAATTTGCCCTGTCAGAGAACAATGAGATATGGACCCCCGTGGGCTCTGTTGAATGCAATTCCACCACTTCTCCAGAATCACCTTCATTACTCATCGGAGGTGCAGATCCTTATATCTGAAAAAATCTCCACTGGAACACACAAAGTAGGCGTCGGGGCAAAAATGCGTTCGCCCCAGAGGAGCACTTCCAGGGCCAATTTCTGATAGCAAGGTTACACCTTTCTTGAGACAGCTTTTCGTAAACTTTAAGATGCTTGCACACTGCCCTGACAAACGCCGACCGACTCCAACCAACGGCAGCTGTTGGATGGGTGTGCGCCATCAGTTGGTGTAAGTTGGTGTCACAGTCGGTTGGAGTTATTAGAGTTTGACTTGTCTATTTGCGTCGGGCGGAGTTGTGGAACGTCTGCACAGTTTTCCAATAAACTACAATATGAGTGTTCTCCTGGCAACTCGCCATGTGCAATGTTATCGCACACGATTTTGGTTGAAGGTGTCTAGGCGACTATATAACGGTCCATTACTCACTTCGCTGTAGTTTCTGGACGTAGGAACGCGAATAAAGCAGAGTTGTGGTAAGAGAAAAGTTGGGCACAGTCTGGGCAGTGTGCAAGCACCTTTAGCCGTTGGTTTCACGTGGTGTTCGATTGAATTTCAGAGTGAAATGTATCTATGCTGCAGCAAAACCATATAGGATCAACAACCCCCCCCCCCTCCCTCCCCGATTTTAACTTCGACAATGATATTTTCCTTCAGCCCCCCCCCCAGGCAGTTCTGTTTAATTTATAGAAGCTACGAGTCTGGAGTAGTTGGATGTCATTCATGATTCAAAGCCCTTCACTTAAACCTGCACTGTGGCTCTGCATTGTGACATCCTCCACCTATGTTTTTCACAGCGTGTCACATTTAACATGCATGGGCATATCAGTGGTAGGCGCCTTTAAAGTGACAATCTGGGTTTTCTTCTTTTTTTTTTCTCTAAAAGGGGAATATCCATTTTGGGCATGAACACAGACACCTGAAGGATAGTACTGGCTGATGAAATATAATCCTTGCGCGAGCTTCTCAGTTTCACAGTGAATCACAAAACGCAGTCACTTCTGCTGTGTCGCCTGAAAACAAAACAAATCCCAGGGATTTACAAGTTACTATCCATCACTTTCCTATTTAGCTGCTCCGTCAAGTTTAGCTCTGAGACTGTAGAGAGTAGCGAAAGGCATTTCATCCATTCAGAGGAAGAGATACGTGTAATTCTCATATTTGAAGAGCATACAATAATATTTACACAATTTAATCCTATTGTTGAGTCTAAGAAGGCTTCATGTAGAGAGGTCACGTTTCACAATGGCTTCACCAGAAGGGTCGAGGTAGCAACCCACAAACTGTTGTTTTTGGTGTGGATTTACACTAAGGCAGTTTTAATAAAGTCCATCATTCAGTCTATTATGGAGGGCACTGATTAGATTAAGTGAGATTATCCAGAGAGGGTCTTCCCAAAAAAAGAAAGAGCAAAAATAACACACTCAGTACTTAGCAGACAAGTCAACAGTGGGATTAGGTTGAACAGGCATGTTCAAATACAACGTTAATTCCCACAATGGTCATCGTTCCACAAGATGAACTTTGCTAAGTGGCCTCATAGCTATTCTTATGTCAATCAAACCAGTTGCTAGTTGAAATTGGCCATATTATTACTTTTCCAGCACATTGGCATGTATAAAAAAGCAAAAGAAAAATGTCTAGAATGATTAACAACAAAAACAAAACTTCTGAGAATTGATTTACAACACTATTAACTATAACTCACCCCCCCCCCCCACACACACACACCTCTCTCTGCCATGGCATCTGTTCTGTTTCACGTTGCAGAAACATACGTCAGCGTGCCCATAAATGCACGCTGATGATCGGTTGCACACTTGAATGTGATCAAATGACCTGAGGTCTGGCCTGTCTCTCGACCAGATGCGTCTCGCCCCTGATGGCTCACGCCGCGCTTGAGATAGCATTCCTTCTGTACTCACGAGGATCCCTTCTCTGTGAGCTTGGTTGAGAAGGCAGCAGTAGCGTCGCACCAACACTGTGGCACTGTGGCTAACTGTCGCCAGGGTGGAGCAAAACACACGCACACAACGTGGGTGAGGAATGTAGAATTACACGACCCTACGCGTGGGAGGGAAACACCGTAGACAAAAACAAATCTTGTAACCCTACAATCATCTTACGTTCGCACAGGCACATTTTCTGCGAGATATGATGTCGTAATTGCACATCATTAGCAAACACAATGTTTTTGTATGTGGGAAATTGCAAGGTGTGAGGATGTATTTACAAAGTATGAGATCCATAAAGATCATTGTTAACATGCGACACAATGTTCGCCCAGTGACACACATCCGAGCGACGGGCTCGCCCTGCATTCTTCTTACTCAGAAAGTAGCCATACCAGCGATGTGATTCATCCCCTTAGTTCATTCTCCCGAGCAAAGAACAACACAACAAGACCTTGAGTCAAACCTGCACTGTCCTCCCACAGGCCCTGACCAGCGAGAGAGAGAGAGAGAGAGAGAGAGAGAGAGAGAGAGGTTGGTTTAACACTCTTCAATCCCGCTTGTGTTTTGTTGCTCAAGCAAGGCTTGGCTGCATGTTATTTGTACATGCTGTTCACCATAAGTGGGATTCCCCTTACGACAAACCAGCATGAATAAGACATTGCATTAAACACCAATGCAGTCCTGTTTACGACGTGTTTAGGTGGCTCAGTCAGCACACACAAGCCTCAAAGGTGGGCTGTAGTGTTCTTGGTGGATTGGTGTGGCAGAAAACGAGTACATCCAGACCATTCTTTTGTCATTTCGGCATTAAATGGCAAGGTATTAGACAGGAGAATGTTGTGTTTTCAGCTGGGATATTTCCACGACAAAGCCGAGGCAGTGCACAAGCCACAGAGACGGACATTATTTTCAGTGCTAAAGTGTGGCTAGCTGGGAGACACACAGACGTTTGCTCTCCAACACACTGGCAGGCTCGCGGTGCTGTTGCAGGTAATGAGGCCTCTTGTGTGTCCGCTCTGATCTGAGCGTTAAATAATTTCCCATGTGGCACAGCCATTTCCAGCTTCCGCCCATGCTCTCACCTCGTCGGGTGGGTGGGTAGGTGGAGGAGGGGAGAGCAGAACTCCCACCCTCCACAATAAACGCTTTGCTATTGTCAAATCAACAGTACAGTTAAGTCTCTCCTGGAGCGTGTGTTGTACTTATACCGATGCAGGCACTGGCAACAAAAAGCTGTTCATGTACAGGCTTGTTTATTTGATTTATTCATGTTTTTATTGTGTCTCCGAGCTGATTTCAAGGTCCATGTGCGAGAAGAAGAACGACCATTTTTATTATTTCTTTGTATTGTTTTTTTTTTTATTCTCTTTCGACAACGAATGCGATTTCACTGGTCAGTAAGGACAAGCAGCAGAGTTAATAAATGATCTACTTCAGGGCCCAGACACACGTGCTGTGGGACGCCGAGCTCCTTCTCAATGTGTCTTTTGTCTGGCGGCTGGTGTTTCAACATCCTCAACTTGAATGGAGGAAGGTCAACCTGGTAGGGCCTGTGCCATGGTTATTCAGGAGCTCAGCCCGGGGGCCCCAAAGAGGTGGATGGAACCCCCACACACCCACCAAACCCCATGTCCCTTGTCCCCTTGTCTGACACTACCCTGAGTCCTGATTGGAATCAAGTCATTGACTGAAAGTTTGAAGTCTCACCAGATGTTCACCACCCCGCCGCCCACCCCTACCTGCATAAACAGGCCAATCAGGACTAATCGCATGCGGCAGTGGGGCGTTTTCCTGCGACACATGCAGCGCTCAAGTTCCACCCATGTGCGGGCGGATTGCAGCGAGAGCAGAGGGCAAACAATAGACCAGGTGCACAAAAATGGCAGCTTCCTATAGTTTGACAACATTGCCCCCAATCGCCCCCCGGCGCAAAGCCCCCGAGTTGCATTCGACAGCGTGTAACCGATTAGTAGTGGGTGTCACAGCGTGCGAACTGCGAAGGTACCTAGCGAAGCATTCAAACACGCATTGTGAGCGGTTACTTATATCGTACACGAGAGCCATTATCAGAACGGTAAACAGATTGCATAAGCAGAGTCCTGAAGTGTCAGTAACTGAGATTATCCAATAGCCTCTGTGTGACTGTGTCAATTTAGGAGTTTTAAATCACCCACGATGACTCTGCCTGTGTTTTCAGGTGAAGGTGTGAACTTTTCTGCAGGAGCACTCAGGTATTCAGGACAACAAACATCCACATGTCATTCTCTGATAGAGCAAAATCAGTGTTGCACATGCGTGTTTATTCGCTACAATAACCAAACTGAACAGACTTTCTGATATTAATCTCCCTCTCTCTCTCTCTCTCTCTCTCTCTCTTAGATATTCAGAACAACAAACAATCACACGTCATCCTCTGATAGAGCAAAAGATTATAAGTGTTGCACATGCGTGTGTATTCTCTACAATAACCAAACTAACAGACTTTCTGATATTCATCTCTCTCTCTCTCTCTCTCTCTCTCTCTCTCTCTCTCTCTCTCTCTCTCAATGGCCATTGTTGTTAAAGAGCAGGGAGCTCTGTCTGGTTTACTTTTTTCCACTTGGCTGTTCTTTTGCTTCCTGGACAGATGTACGGCAGTGAAAAGGAGCCTACCTCTCTACACGAGAGGCCCTCGGTCCCAAAGCAAATCATAAGCAGACACCAAGAATTTGGGGAGTCAACTCGTGAAACCCATAAGGAGCAATGACTTGCGGCAACAACGTGCTGCTGTCATATATCTCACTCAAATAAATAACAATACAGTGTATTTGTGCTGTACTGGCAAAGTTAGCTAATTCAATTATCAATGTAATAACAGGACTACGGTAATGCAGTGGGCAGCCAACATCATGTCTGATTAATAGCTCGTCTACAATGCATTATCCAATAGAATTACAGAGTAAGACTATTACACGGACATACACAGCAAGGGTTTCACACCAGTTACAAAAGTAAGCATGATCTATCTCTCAAACACCGAGCGCACGTAGAGGGATTGCGGCTTGGTTAATTGTATTTAAGCAAAATGCTACCTCTTACATTGTATCTTACAAGCCAGACGCTTAAAGATCAACGCGGCATCTGTTACTGGCGAAATGCACAACCTGCTCAAGGATCGGCAAATCGTCCCGATCGGCATAGGAGACCGTGCTAAAGCAAGCGCTTTATTATAGGCTACATGCTCCTCAGTGCTTCTTCAAGTAGCCACTCTATTGTTGAGAAACAATCTCAGCCAAGTGGAAACAAAACCTAGACGACAACGAGAGGTGTGCAAAGCGACATGAGAACAATCACGACAAGTTTACTCACCGGATTGCGCGGAGAAAGTCCTCAATAATTTCGGGTCTTGTTTTTTTTAAATATCTTCCCCTCTCTCGTCACAGCCCCTAAGAATGGGCTCAACGTCAGTGGGTGAGTAACTGAATCAAGTAGGAGAGACCACAGTAAGTTGAAGTGTCAAATTACATTGGCTATTCTATTACCAAAGAGCCATGCTTGGCGGTTAGTCATAAAACGTGTCGTGGATTAAGATGTGGAGCTATTAGAGCTCACAGGACGGGACTAAAGTGTCGCCGGCATTCTGCTAGAGCAGATCGCTGTGCCAGTGCTACCCACGTTTACGACATTGTAACAGTAACCTTGATGTTATGGCGTTGTACTGTTTACATTTTCTTGTAGAAAAATATATGTGTATGAGGAAAATGTCCAATCCATTGACCAATGGATGGATGGAACAAATGATCAGATATACAGTCTCATATGAACAATTAATCATAATTACACCGAATAAATGATTCAATCCAAATCCAAGTATTCTTACAAATAATTTAAAATGTTTATATTGACAATTGACTATATAATAATAATAATAATAATAATGATAATTATTATAATAATAATAATATAATATAATAAAATAATTAGTAGGGATATATATTTACAACCCCATGTTATTAACTGTGTATTAATTATATTATTAGGCTATTATAGCCTAATATTACATAAGGTTATTATAACATATATAAAACACTTATTATTTATAAACAACATCATATATATATAGTTTTTTTCCCCCCTGTAGGCTATAGGCTTTACGCGTGACGTCGTTCTTGATCTCGCTCTGATCCGCGCTACCGTGATTCCACGCCTCCGTGTTTAGCAGACAGCCGTTCTTCGGTGTGGAAAGCTCTGAATAACAAAGACATGTTTGAGAGAAGCAGCGGCGGCGGCAGCAAGCAGCAGGCTTGGCCGAGTGGTGACGTCAAAAAGCCATGACTGTGCCGTGCAGCGTAGAGACTCAACTGCGGCCACCACACTGTTTGACCCATACCTACCCTGTAGGTATGGCTATACGTCAGCATTCAAGAAGTCACCACTGAATATAAAAAGCCTGCGGTCTATATACCCATTCAAACGTTGCCCTATATGCTCGTATAGCCAACAAAGCCTGTCCTTCTTATGGAAAATGATCAAGACATATCTCTTTCAATTAACAATTAATCCTTCTTTAATAATACACATTATTAAATATACATACAAGAGGACGTAACAGAGTGTTTAGAAGAAGTCCAAGAGCTCCTGCTATCTCCAGCTGTCTAAATTAGGGGGAGGGCTGGTCTGGAACAATAGGCGCCATTTGTCCTGCTCAAAGGTGACAGGAAGCATTGATTTCACTCTGTTCCAGAAGTGTAAGATATCCCTATATTGGCTAATGGGAATAATTCCTGCTTGTGCAATTGGAACATATTCTGTAGGCTAATTGCAATTTTGCGGTAACTGCATCTAGCACAATGAATGACTGGTCCCTTGATCTATTTGTTGTAATGTCTGATCAATAATGTTGAGGTGCTATCTACAATAAAGCCCTCTCACTATCAAATGAAAATTCCAATAACAAACTAAATAAAAATAGCATAAACGTACTGCATGAGCATAGATTTGCTTATGTTTACTTTTTCTCCTGCAGACATGCCATGGAATCATATGTTTTATATATGTCAAATACAAAAAGCATGCGGCAATATGCCTGACCTAGTGTAATAATAATGTTCTACATGAAAGGAGCATATTTCTGTAAGAAGAAATAACACATAAATAATATAGTGCATCATAAAAAAAGGGCATATTTCCGGAACAGAAAAGAATACAAATGAATGAGTGAATGAAACGGCTTTGGTCTATCAGAACCAATCCAGCCAATGAACTAACATTTCAGCGCGGTTTGGGACCTGGACTTGTAAGGCATGGTAACTGGATAGCTCTGTAGCTGAGCTCTACCCAACATTTAAATTAATGTGATATATGACACGTGGGTAAAAAAAAAAAAAAAAGATCAGTCCATTATCTGAATTTTTTTTATTTCAGATGTCAAAATATACATGTAATTTAAGTTCTTTATATGCAGTAATTACAGGTGATTAGGGGATGTACGGTATTACATGTAATGTAGTACCATGCTCATTCTATTACCAGATTATGACACTTTTCTGAATAGGATAACAGTTCATTACATGCATGTATCTCTACACACACACACACACACACACACACACACACAAACACATGCACACACACACTCATACATTCACACTTAAGGATAATTTTGATAATGGGAAGGAGGGGGGGTTATACCAGCCAGGAAATATGTGCCACGAGGAAAACATGCGTTTGTCACAAAGATAGAGATAGACTAACATATTTCAGGGTGGCAGGCCATAGTCATATTATTCTTTCTCTTGTTAAAGGCATTGGCATGTGCCAGATGCAATACCAGGCAGGCGATCACAGCATTTTGATTGTAGCTCTTGAGACGTATGAGCGCGCGGGATGAACGCAGTGTCCAAATATAGAGGGGAATTTTCTTTATCAACTAGGTCAAGGAGATTGTGTAAAAATGGAATAGTGACTTTGAGTTATGCTCAAAGTGGTGTCATTTCCTAAACGTTTGATCATTCATTTTCACTGTTGGAAATAATGAGGTATTTTTGCATTATGCCGAGATTTATCTGATTATTATGTACTGTACTTATGGTGAGTTGAATTGTCATTACTATGTATTAGTTTAGTGAAGTTGAGACCTAGAAAATATTAACAGTTATTAATGTATATACTGTATTAGCATATTAAAGCATTTCTAAATTCCAATCAAATCATTATGACAAAACTTGATATGTTATTTTGGTTATATCAAACTGTCAATACATTTGTATAAAACACAAATCTAAAAATAAAATTGTAATAAAAGTAGGTATTTTGAAACGTCTCTGTTCTGTTTACCTGACTGTTGGGATAGTCTTTGCTGGTGAAGACGTTAAGCAACATCCTCTCCTCATTAGACCATCCTTTTCGGAGAAACATAAAATGCATTGCAAATTTTGGACATCGACATACAATCCCTACTGCACCCGACGTAAAAAAAGCACAATGTGACCTTTGAAACTTCTACGGAGAAAGATGTCTGTGTTTTAATTTTACAGTTCCCACCTGGATTATGAATGAACAACCGCCAGGCTCCGGAGACCAGCCCACATCCTTCACAACCAACCACTGGCTGGTGTCCAGTCAAAATGTTCACTGTGCATACTTGACTGAGCTCTGGATAGAGGGTTCATAGGGTTGTTTGGCGTAGGAAAAAGTAGAGAGACAGAAAGATAGGGTAATCTTAGAAATGGAGAGAGTAATTTGTAATTCCCAGGAGGCCCATTACAACAATTTACAACAGTTCTGTCATATTTCAACTTGTTTCGTGACCTTTTAATTCCCTATGATAATGTTTTATGGTAAAAGTGCAACTTTTAGTGGTGAGTAGCTATTGATCGTAATCCCTAGTGAGAACACTTGCATTTGTCTAAATGGCCTGTGCAGCCTACTGACAGTACACTGGCAGGAAATATACTGCCACAAAGGAAGACATTTTTTTTTTTTTAAACCATGCAAAGTCTCACTGAGATTAAATCTCGTTAGAAAGAGAGACCTGGCCAAGAAGCAGCATAAAACAACATATACACGATTTCAAACAAAAAATAACCGTACACACTGTACATGCATGCATGCATGCCTCTTAATATTTTGAATAGACAAAACAAATGTATCAACTAAAACAATAGCCAATTTTCATGAACTCCATATCCTTTAGATCTTATAAAAATGGTCTGAAAAAAGTCATATTTATGAAAGTCATATTTATGACTGCTTTATACCTCATCACTGTTGACAAAGCTGTGCCTCAAGAGATTTCAGCTAATCGTCTTGCTAAAAGTTGGAAGAATAACAGCTTTTGAAAACAGAGTGCAGTTGCATTGTTTGGCCAGACAGAGCCGCCAAAGCAGCAATAAATATTGTGCGGCTTTAAACTCATTAAAATGTTAAACAGGACTTCAGAAAAACACATTATGTGTAAACAGCCAACCAATACACATCAAATATTTGAGGAAACGTTTGTTTTCCTGTTGGCTACTTAGTTGTTTGCCAAACAACTATCTGCGTGACCTGGTGACCACACCTTTGAGTGAAGTCGTCTGATCAACCAACTAACATGGTCTAATGACGGACAGGGAACAGGCCAATCGACAGGAAGACATGAGGGTAATCATGTATCGCTGATAGAACTGTTAATAGCATGAGAGAGTGAGAAATGGGGGGAAGGGGGGTCTACAGTCTAAGCTACCATGGGACACCCTCTGATGAAGACTTCCTTCCTATTGTTTTTCCCTCCGTTTTCATCCCCACTGAAAGAGCTGAGCTGAACCAGCCGCCACAAGCAGAATGCCTGTGCCCCATGCTGCTCTGCTTTGGGGAGCGCAGAGCCAATCAATGTGGGCTCACAAAGGGGGACGAGCATTTAGAAAGCCAACTGTTCCCCCAGGCCTTGGGCAAGCAAGATGGGGGGGTTTGGGAGGTGGGGGGGTATTTGGTGACTTGACATATTACCTTTGCTTGTATTTACCGAGAAGACTAATATTGTCACTTTGACGATGACATGCAGAGGCATGCTTGGCAAATATAGCTGCCCCAATCATTAAACATCAGGCACAAACAGGAAATGAAATAACTTTTATTTAAACATGTACTTGGTTCCCCACAGAAATAATAAACAGTGTGTCAACACCGTCCGCACAGCTCCGGTGAATTTCCATCCCTTGGTAAAATAAAAAATGAAATATAAGAGGGAGAGAGAAGAGAAGAAGAATAAATAGCTATAGGCCTTTTACTATTACAAATATAAGAAATTGCTAATTTTACAAATGTTTCACCTCAACATCGTCTTTATATTAAACACTGTCACACTGTTGAGGCTTATATGATTGTTATATGTGTTTTGTCATGGACCGGGAATTATTAATAATTTGTATCAAATAATCCCTGCATGGCGGCATGAGCTCACACTGGGTGTTCCACTTAATAAAATCACTTAGTTTAACAACTACCACCTTGACATGCGTGCGTCGCTGTTCTGCTCGGAGAGAAGGTTAGGTATATTGCTGGGAAGCCTTTTTTTGTTTTCCTTTTATGTATTACCTGACAGAAGGTTAACTAGCTATTTCCAGACCCATTATTCTCCCGTAACTCCGGGGCAGAGTGAAAAGTCAATTACAGTCAAAGCGTGACTTATACTGTTTGTCCAAATCCCAGGCTAGAGATATAACCCACCAGAATAATGTTCAGCTAAATTTAAGGGTTTAGTTATTAGCAGGGCATTAACATACTTAACAAGATACCAAATTACATTGTAGTTCTACACACACCGATAAGGAAATACCAACATATGACAGACATTCCTCAGTATCAAGGTGGTCCACCATGGTGACATTTAAATAAGGTACTCTTCTTATCTTAGACGACAGGTTTCAGCTCCTCAGCTGGTAAATGTCACATCAGTTCCTAGCTATCTTAATTAGCTAGCTATGCTAATTTGCTAGCTTCACATCTCGCATCTCGCATATTGCATATTGCACCCTTTATGTTAAATCACTCAGGCAATAAAGCCTTTTGCCAAGCCTGGAGGCTGTAAAGCACTAAAAGAATTACATTATTTTTTTGTCTGTGCAAAATAAAGTAACGCACTTTTCTCAGGGAGTAATGATTATAGTAATGGCATTACAATACAGGCAACCATTTAGGGAGAGTAATTAGTACTTGCAACAGCATGTCAAGCCCCATGGAGGGCAGCAGCAGTCCCTGTTTACAGACATGCTGTTTGCAAGCACACAGGCAAGAACATGCACTCATAATACCACCCACTTTGAGCTGTTTTACAGCTTTCCTCATCCACCCTTCTGTTTGGCAGGGGTTGCCGGGCAACAGGCTCAGCAAACATACCACCTGACATGTAGAAAGAGAGAAAGCAAAGAGACTTCCAGACAAAAACAGGCACTTAATGCGTGTAAAATTATAAAATACATTTGCAGTATGGAATGTGTTACTCTTTACACAAATATTCACAAATGTCGCTTTAAATATTTTATGACCTATTTGTGTGACAAGTTGCCCTGCAGATGCAACATATGCAGGTAAAATAATAAAAACAAATTAAATATATGGATTCCACAATATACTGTACCCATTAGGTTCTTTGAACATACAGATTTGTATCAGGGTTTGATTAATCTCTATTTGACTACATTTGCAAGGCAAGTGTAAAAAATAAACATATCTTCTAAAATAAACAATCTTCTTGTAAGACAGTCAAATATTTAACGGTTGTTTAGCTATACTTTAATCAGGATAATGTCGGAAATTGGCAAAGAATAGCTTCTAGATCCCAAAAGTTTTTTGTGATGGGCAATTTGAAACATGCTTCCCTAATCGAACTGGTCCCTACAATGGACAAAGTTCACAAACCGTATGGATTTCATATATCTATTATCTGATGTGACTTGTCCTTGTTAAGAGGGTATCGATTTTCTGTCACTGATTCCAGGAGTTAGGTTTTGCTACAGCTCACCTGCTTCAAAGCACCTTGTGGATTTTCACCGTTAGGTGGAATGACACACTAAAAAGTACAAACCGCCGGGCTCATATTTAAGTGCCCGATAACCTTGACGGTGACTCGTCAAAATGTGAGACTCTGAAATAGTATTTATGAATTAATATTACTATGAATCAAAATGTGTACAAGCATCTTGCATTAGAGCATCCAAGAAATGTTTTCCAATTTTCCTTCTCTGCTATCCTGTGCATGATCCCATATCCGTAGGGTTATAGGATGTGCTGTAGACTAGGCTGGCTAGCATACAGAGCATTGGTTAGCCAGTCTGTCCACAAATCATCTCCTTTAGTCCTTCAATCAGACATCCTGCATTTGGCCGGCGCTGATAAGGCCCCGTGAAATGACCGGGGCGGGGGGCGGGTCAACGGCAGAGATAGACCACTGTGTCCATCAAAGTGTAACTTGGGGCTGTCTATGCAGGAAGCTTGGAATTAATCTGAAAAACATGGAGTGATAGACGGCTCAGGCAGGGGCAAGGAAAGAAACTACTTTCGGACGATATTTATGCCACAGTTAAGACATTCGTGTTGGTTTGAATTGCAGCAACTGGAGTAAAAATCGTTAATTTCCTAGCCAGAAGCTAATATCTGTCATTTTTTAGCTGACATTGTTTTTATAAATTTCATGATTCCATGTTTGTGGTATGTACAGTACATTCTAGCATGCTAATTTGCCATGGTGCATTGAAGGTGTTGACCCATTTGGGATGTCATGATACCAGAAAATAGGCCTATATATCTAAGACAAAAATCCATCCAATGCCATCGACTTGATACCGAAGTATCGGTCCTGGTGACATCCTTACCACCCGCATCCATTTCTTTTGTTCTCTGACAGCGAGCATGTCATGCAATTCCTGAAGATTCTGATTTCACTGCTCAGTACTGTTAAATAACAGTACTGTACTATGTACTGTACAATCTGGGGTTCTTGCTTGAGCACGATTATATTAATCTGCGTTTGTTCCCTTATTAATTAAATAGTAATTTTTTACTTAAGATTGATGAAGGGTTGCAGCTTTAAAAATAGTGATGAATCAGCTAATTGTATTTAGCAATATGCTCCTCGTCCCAATGATACTAGTAAAACAGTGCTTTTTGGTGGAAACATTTAACCAGCTCATTAAATTCACATATTTACGTCCTAATAAACTGCAGGGAAATACTAACCATGTTATGACTTCTATGAATGACTTTTATGAATCGCACTGTAATTATTTTCGTTCAAGGTACAAATACTGTATGTCCTAAGTGTTATCGTCGTGGATAATCCGAGGACATATTAATCTAAATAAAACATCAAATTTATGACTAACAGGAACACACTTGTAGGTGCTAGTAGTCGTGTACCATAGAACACATTACATCTGCAACTGGCAAGAAGTCATTGCAATTGGTTTGCTGTTGTTACACTAGGCATAAAGGGATCAAAGGATATTACGAGGCCATTAAGTTACTATCGTGATGTGTGGATACAATTGATTGCTAAAAGGATTTCAAGATAGTTTCCTTTCTGAACTATAAGAAACAAATCCAATTTAAACCAATTACAGCTGATTATAGCCTTTTGTTTGCCAATGACTGCTACTGCTGGTTGAATACACACGGTTGAACGACAGAACACATTAAATTAGACTGTACGTTGTGTGTGCGCAGCAAAATATTCTATTAATGTTGAATATTAACAATAATATACTGTATATATTAGGGTTGAATTTGCTGTGTGGATAATATTGTATTTTTAATGCTTTTGCAAGTAAAGATTAAGTATTTGTTGAGCAAGCACAAATTCAACCACACTATGAATTATATTAATGAATGAATAGTAAAGTCACTGTCATTACCTGAAGTCTTACATATACTTGACACTGCATTCACAACCTGAGGGCAATGCCGCAGCCAGCCATTTACGCAAACACACACACCCACAAATATATGCTCGACCACACAGACTGCACCTTTAAGACCCCGGCTAGCTCAACCTTTCTCAGTTGAGCATCATATTGGAGACCAACTGCCAGAACCGGGCCTCTTGTTGTTCCATAATGATGATCAAGTGCTTCAATCCAGCTGAGCTTTTTCTGTATTCCTTCCCCATGAAACCGGAGGCTGCTTTGTCAAACGATAAAGGCCTTTTATGATCCCACTTTTCTCCCCCTTATATGTATTGTTTGACACATGCTGTCCCCTACATTTCGCTGGCCTCTCCTTGAACCCAACACATCCATTTAAAGCAGTGGATAAATGGTAGAGGACGGAACTCAATTATGCTTAGTGCAGAAGAAATGCGTATCCCCATTACCACTTAAAATTCGTTGACTGACATTAGTGGGAGTCGGGCCGTTTCCGCTCGTCAAGGTAAACCAACAATAGAGCGCCACAAGGAGGTGAGGTGAAACATCAAATACAGTGTATTGCCAAACAGCGAGGAAACACGACAAATGCCTTTCTTCTTACAGTAGCAATCACATCCCAACTCACGTGAACACCAAAACCTGCCAACAGAAAACAGGTTTGCTGTGTGGTTTAAAAAGTGTGGTAGTTATCTTAATTTTGGAATTTGTCTTGAAAATGAAAGAAAATGATAGTCGAGCCTACAGAGAAACGCAGAGGCCTAAGAGTGTAATGTAGCCTAGTATATAAAGGCCTCTATTAATCACTAATGCAGAAGAATCAATGGATCAGGATTCTCTGTGGTACTGAAAAGTGGAAATAGGCCCGGCCCTGACTTCACTAGCGCTACAGAAAACCCATAAACCATCCGCAGATGAACACACGCTCTCTTTAAGTATGTAAACAGTGGAACATGGCCCTTCATTCCTTGATGGAAAAACGCACTTGGAAGATCATTTGTATCCCGCCCTGCCAAACCCCCCTGCCCCATTCCCCTCTTTCATTCTTGTCGAAAAATACTGAATCTCATTGCCCTGGATAGAGGCTTGCCGGAGGGGCACAAAGGCTCACCTCCGGTCCTGCTCAGCCGGTGTAATAGATGTGTTTGTTGCTAAGTGGCGGTTGTAATGAGATGCTTGTTTGCCTCTCTCAGTGTACCTTCATCCTTCAATGTAGCAACCGGCGGCACGCGCCAATTTGTCTCCGGCTACGCAGCTTCTCTGGCGACAACGAAGGGAGGAAGTCGGGAATCATCTTACACGCACACGCACACACACACACAACGGTAAGTGTGGAACGCGCTGACGTACACCTCGCAGTCAATTTGCCACAGGTGAACAGGCATCCTTATTCTAGTCTGGTGTAACCAGGCCTAAAATGCACTTGGCATGGATATGGTGTGTACACGCTCCATTGGGGAAGTGTTCACAGTCGTTTCCTCCTACTTGGCATAGGTAAAGTCACATACACATACATGTTGTGAAATTTATCCTCTGCATTTAACACATCCCTCAAGGGAGCAGTAGGCAGCCACTGTGCAGCGCCCGGGGACCAACTCCAGATTGGAGCCAGTGTCACTGGTCACATGTCACCAGTGTCACCGACATGTTTTAGACCTCAAACAGACCTCTGCTGAATGTTGAAACTAATGGATAGCGTTTAACCAATCACCGTTGCTACAACTGTTTGTATTGCCTCATCTAGCTCTACCACCTTGTAGAAACACACGCTTGGCTTGACGTCATCTCACTGACCCTCGCCCCCCCCCCCCCCCATCACCACTCCATCGTCTCCCCACACTGTCCTCACCCGCTGCCATCATTCAGGGGAGGCTGAGGAGATTGCGGGCAGGTCAGAGTGAGCTAAAAAGACCCCGGTGGGTTGATGTCCAGTGCCAGAGCGCCACATAGTACAATGCAGTGCTCCATAAATAGTGGAGGCCAGAGAGAGAGAGAGAGAGAGAGAGAGAGAGAAAGAGAGAGAGAGAGAGATTGCTCTGGGCAGAGGTGGCTAGGCAGGGGTAAAGATAGCTCTCCTCCCACGCTCGCTGACACCAGCGAGACTGTCGGTGGCCTCAATAAATCACCGCCGCCACGGAAGGATCTCCAAGCTCGCGCCTCACCGTTAAAAAATGAGGCCGCCACCGTCAACGCTTTGGCCCGCGCTTATCGCCTCCTAGTCATTCCCCATCTTGGTCTTGGCCCGTGTTAGTGTCGTGCAGACGCACGGCGATCGTCAATGCCTCATTTGCTCCCTGTCGCTTCCAGCCTACACGGAGAGACAGCACCGGGCGTCATTACATATTCTCCAGTCTCACAAAATGGAAGCAGGTGAACGCGAGGGAAAAAAAAAACCCAACAAAACCCTGCCCTTGTTACTGTCACCGTAGGCTAGCATCACCCCACCCACCCGGGATTGTTCCTGCCCGCCGTTTACGTCAGCTGCACGTGTGTGTGCGTGCACGTGTGTGTGTGTGTTCAGTGGAAGTACATGACTCGGCCGTGACATTGAACTTAATTAGACTTAATTATCAAATGGCGTGTCCTTGTGAACTGTCGCCATGGCCTGGTTATGTGTGTGTGTGTGTGTGTGTAGAAAAGTCCGGAACATCGCAGGAATGCACCCTTGTTTGCGTAGGTAATGTTATGTGACTGTCGCATAATTCACACGCGCTTACTATGGCAAATGATTAAATTAATTAGGTGATGGACTCAAAATCCAATGTCGGCTTTTATATAATTAAATATCAGTGTTCATGTCTAGCAGGACGGTGCTTCAACATAAGCCTAGCTTTTATACAGACCCTGAAAGATAAATATTCCTTTTCATCAACTTCTGTTTTTATATTTGCAGCATAATATCCAGGAAGACAAAAAACATGTTTAACTACTGCTGTCTCTGTATTGACTGAACCTACTTTCATTTAACTCACAGTGATATAAAACAGTGGAGAGATTTAAGTGGACTCCATGCTGTGTTTTGATAAGGGGCTGGTTTTGTACTCCTTACAGCAGATCCTCAAGGGGGCTCCGATTTCACATCGAAATGGAACCCAGCTGTTAGAAACAGACGAGAGAATATCAGATACCCTTTTCCACTAATAAATCTTGCGTGGAAGATTCCTAAGTCATTCTAACAAACGCTGGCTGATAAAAACATTATCAAATGAGTCATCCATGCGGTTGTCTAATAAACTGTCAACATTTATTATATAGGCGCATTCCTGCATTTGTGTGTGGAATTATCCTTGTGTTTGAAAGCAGCATTACAACACAGTTGTTATGGTTTGAAATGTACACACCCATTCCTCATCTCTACTACTCCATTTTGTGTTATTCTATTTTAACCCCCCAACCCCCCCCACTATAGTTTTGTTTAAAAATATAAAAAAGTGAGTTGTTGAGAAAATTTAAAAACAAAACACATTTCTTTTTAAAAGATACAAAAAGTGAGTTCCTCAATGCTTTGCTCTTTTATTTACAATAATCTGTCACACGGCGTTGAATCCGCCAGCCCACTAACATGAAGCAGACTCCATATCTGTGGTTCGCTTGGCGCCACGTGCAAATGACGACCCATCTTCCAGTGGTGCCAGGGCGGGGCCAAAGTGCGGCCAAGGTCGCGGCTTTTTCCGGGACTCATCCCCGGCAGCAGCGTGTTTTTTTTTCCTCCCGCGCACGCCATCGTCTTGCGTTTAGCCGTTCCCCGAGACGCTCAGACGTCACGTGTGGTCAGTGTGTTGGTCTCCTCCCAGTCAAGGGGCGACATGCAGCCATTCGTCACAAGAGACAGACGGGCTGACGACGAGATCAGACCGGGGGGTGGTGGTGGTGGTGCTGCCTTCTTTTTTTTTATTGACATGCACGGCGACCAACTACATCTCAATGACCAAATCGGACATTAAACATATGCTGAGTAATTCATTGGAAAACGTAATTACACGAGTCTAGTTGTTTGCAGGTCTTAAATAAGTAGGCTAAGGTTCCGGCTGAAATAAAAGGAAAGACCGAAATGTGTAAATAAAGCACCGCACTAGCATCATGATGGAAATGACGTATAGTCTTATGAGTGTTACCAGCCAATGAAAATGTACTCGCCCACTTCCTCATAGTGCTGACATGCTTACAGTGGTCCATGTATCAGACGTTCAGCACAAGTTGTTTACTGTATGTAACGCAGTGCTAATGGATGGAAGAGGCTGGGACTATATACTGACAGTGACATGGACATTCTTTCTGCATGGCATTAAGCAACACAGAATGACGGCAGCCGCTTGTCTTCCGGTCTCTTGAGCGGGCGTGTCACTAATGGCATTTTGCTGTCGTAAGCAGTGCCCAGACAGCTACGGTAAATCTACCACACATGGCCTGAAACAAAGTGACTTTACCCCAAAATGGTTAGCTGCAGAAATATCGTTGTGGCCTCAGATTGATCATAGATACTTGGGAATTCATGTTATATACTCAAAATACCAATTAACGCCCGCAGAGAGGAATAATGGGCAATACTGTGGTGAAATCCATGGACCTCCCCATTGACATGCATGGAATGCTGGGTAATTCTGGTCTGCATAAAGGGGGGAAATCCCCTTCAACCCCTTTCAAATCGGAATGCGGAAGTTCTGTCCGTTGAGCAGTGTCTGTTTCCAATCTCTCTGCCGGTACGGCACGGCGCAGGCCTAACCGTTCAAAAACACAGCCGAGGAGGCTGGGGAATGTGTCTCTCATCTCGAAAGCTGTGAATTCATAGACATGAAATAAGTATGGTGCGTGCGCTCAAGGGCATGGGAACAATCCGGGGAGAGCCTAGCGTAATCTGCCGCCGCTGACTCAGAGCGCTGACCCACAACCAAGGGCTGATGGGATACAATTTCAATCGACAGGCTCTCCCATTGGTAGGTACAGAACCTGAAGCGTCGCAGGTCATATTTTCCCGGCCTTCATTAATTGGTATTTTGACTATAGTCCTCTCTCTTGTGAAAGACCACCAGTCCACCCACATAAAGTCCTTGAAGTGTGACATTGCAATTACACTCACCATGACACATGGGAGAAAATCCTGGGTCGCTAATAGAGATCTGGCCGGCCCCTTTTCTCACCCTGCGCTGAAAGGAAGAGGGAATTTTCAATAACATGGCCATTTCTAACTTGATATCACATGCCATGGCACTGCAGCGACCAAAATGGGAACTACTCTCCTCTATTGATAGTTGTATAAATGCTAATGCTTTAGCGATCAATACAGCATTACAGAGGCCATGCTAAATAGCATTATAATCTGGGCACACTGTGCAAATGATTAGATGATTGATGTGTAATAGCAATAGAGAGGCACATTAGCGATTGACCATGTGTTCGCCAAAGAAAATAATCAATGACACGTAAAAGATTAACAAAAATAATTCGCGGGAATCAATACTTCTGTAGCAACATTGCATTGGATAATAGCAATGTCAGACATATTTAACTGTTGGAATTATTCATTAATTGGCACGGAGTCTCATTTGTGTCAGATTGGAGCCTCTGCGATTGTCCGTAATGAAAACACACTTCTGTGATCAGCTGAATTAACATGAAGCAACGCAAGGCAAACCCTGCTGTCATTATTCAGACACGAGGCTTATTGGATGAACCACTACTCATGAGTATTCATTTTCAACTCTGCACTTAATGAATGAATGCTTAAAAACTTTGTGGAGACATTGTCTATTATAATCAAAAGGCTGTAGAATCTCAATTCTTTTATATATTATTTAATTCATTTTAAATATTGCTCATTACATTCTCTTGGGCTCCTTAAGCTGTCTGTGGATTCTGTGTCATCGCCCTGGAGTGTTCTAGAGTTTTCCATTTTAACACATAGAACGTAGGAAGAGAAGACTCCATACAAATTAGACTGTGGCTCCCAGGCACAACTTGAATTGCATGACTAATAATATTTAATGACCAAAAAAAAAGATTAACTGTCCTCTCTTATGCACACTCAGATTAATTATTTTTTTGTAATTAATGAGAACGGTATGCATGTGGGAAGTTATTCACAAATTATCTGTGCTGTCCAGATAGCAATTGACTTGTTAGTCTAGTTTAGTCTTAGCCTGGCTCCACCCGACTGTTGCTCTCAGCAGAATATTCGCTGAGTGTATTGTCAGGGAACCCTGTAATCTAACAATAGGTCTACGCCCAGTAGGAGGCAAGGACCTCAAACACTTCCCAATGGAGCATGTCCAGACCCTTTGTGAATGTTGGGTCTGGTTGGCTAGTTTAGTCTCTCAATGGCCGGGCAACAGTATACTTATTTAAACTGCTCTTGAGCAAAGCATGTAAAACTCCAAGTTTCATTAATGGTCCTTTTCTTATCTGTCCTATAGGCACAATAGATGTGAACGTGAACAATGTGACTGTGGGGGGGGGCACGTTAGATCAATCTGCAGTACAAGTAACCTTGTACTTCAAAAGAGGATTCAATTATAAAATGAGCTGGATGCACAGGTTGTCATTTTTCAGAAAGGGAAAGACAAGGTAGTGATCATGAAATTAATTTAGTAATGTAACTAGTAATGTAACTAATTACTTGTATTACACAGTAATAATTAAAGTAATATTATTTCTTTTTGAATGAGTAACAAGTAAGTAGTAACTTATTTCAATTCCTGAGTAACTTGCCCAACACTGGAAACCCAACTACCAACATGCAGAAACATTCAGTTTCATTTGACAATAATATGACTGTCCAATTATAAAATAAGCGGCCAAACACCAGTTGGTAATTTCACCTACATGAAAGACAGGCTGACAGCTCAGATGTATGTTTCAACAGTAGGTACATTTTCAAAGGTACGTTTGGGTACAGTATGTTTCAACAGAACCTGTTTTAGCATCAACAGAAGGTAAGATTCAGCTGGATGTTTCAACAGTACGTTTCAGAGGTACATATAGGTATGGTTCAACAGTAGGTACATTTTCAGAGGTACGTTTGGGTACAGTATGTTTCAACAGTACGTTTCAGAGGTACTGTACATTTAGGTATGGTTCAACAGTAGGTACATTTTCAGAGGTACGTTTGGGTACAGTATGTTTCAACAGTACGTTTCAGAGGT